>OX454421.1:81841253-82022280 GCA_949715475.1 Microchrysa polita | reverse complement strand
TACCAGTGGCGGCGTGGCGTCTTTGGAAGCAAGGGAAGCATTGCTTACAAAGTTTCCATTTAATTATTATTAAACCTATATAATAAGCTCATATGTATCATCTGCAACAACAGTCTTTTCAAAATACAAAAGCCTCTTAACTAAAATCTATCAGTCAAGACAAAGCTACACCCTTAATTAATTGAAATTGTATGACTGGATCTGTAAAGAGAATTAAAATGCACCATTTACACACAACAAAAAATTTGCCTGGTCGAATATACCGTGGAAGGAAGCAATTTGGTAAGCACTTTGCCCAGCTGGCAATTGCTTTACTGATTTTGCTTGCCGTCTAAGTAGAAACTCGACACGACAAAAGAATAAACACATGAAAGCATTCGATTCACGCTGGGTCCCATATAGGTGTTCTGCAAATTGCATATTAGTCTAGTACAGATAGCTCAAAACCCAAACATCCAAAACAAAAAGAAATTTTTGATGCCAAATTGTTGAATACGCTGCCTAATATACGCAGTAAAAAGTTACACTAATTTTCGCCATGGGTTAAGGGGGAGGGGGTGGCAAAGGGGTGAAAATTTAGTTTCTTGCAAATATCTGGAAAACTATGAGTCTGACGTTAAAATGTGCTGAGGTCAAAACAAACTACATAAAACCTTACCTTTGTAATGATATGTAACACTCTAGACATTTTCTCAGAAAATTATACCCTAGACCCAAAAGTATTATAGTGAATTTACATTTTTTTAGTTTTACATTTCGCACTGTAACTCTTGATAGAATAGACCTTCGATCATAAGATCTTGTCCATATATTGCTAACAAAATTTATTTAATTTCTACCGAAAATTGGAATGCTCCGACCATTCACGCCCCCCCTCACTCCTCCTAACATTTTTCAAAAAGGCATGCCTGTAGCTTTTTTTCAAAATGAGCCAGGCAGATCAAATTTGGTGGGGTGCCTAGTCTAGGCTCCATTATGCTCCCCACCAAAAATTATTACCATCCAATCAAAACTAAGGGTACCCCCCCATACAAAGTGAACCAAATTTCTAACAAATTTCACATTTTTTCACTTCTAAATTCTATGTAAAATAGAAAAAAAATATCTCTTAGAACGTCATTATAACAGTTAATTGTAGTCTTGTGAATGTATGTTCAAAAGGTTGTACCAAGGCGTACGCTACAAGTATAAACAAAATTGGGTTTGAAGGTCAGTGATACCAGTTCTAAGGCTATTTGCGAATATTTCGAGTAACGTGTACTAGCAACCTTCAAACACGATTTTTCGTACTTGTATGGGAGGCAGCTAGAGATTCGATTCCCCTGAAACATTTAAATACAGTGCCTGTCCACATAAAGTTAACTCCTCACATAAAACATCTAATAACGCAACGTAATATTTTTCGTAGGCAGTGGCAGCGTTCAAGGCAAGTTTTATATAAACAAATGACTAATATTCTTAAAAATCAAATAGATGTCTCAATAGTCGAGTTACGTAATCTGCAATGGAATGAGAAGCTAAAGTCTATAAATAATGATAGGAAAGCATTCTGGAAAATCTCAAAGGCCTTAAAAAAGAAACGATGCCAAATCCCGCCGATTAGAGAGTCAAATACATCGTTGCTCACAAATTCGGAAAAGTGCCAAGCTTTTGCTAAACACTTTCACAACCCACACTTTATTACGGATAATTTATCTGATAACGAAACACGAAACGCAGTACAGGAGACTATAGATCAATTAAACAATACGAGTGATTTCCAATCCCCCTTTTTTTCGCTATCTTCTTTGAGGAATGTAATCAAACTCTGCAGAACTAACAAAGCTCCGGGTGTCGATTCCATTTCAATGTGTTTCCTCAAAAATATGCATAAAAAGACAACAATTTATTTGTGCCAAATTTTTAACGCTTGTCTTAAGCATACTTACTTTCCGAAAGCATGGAAAAATGCAATGGTCATCTGTATTCCCAAACCTGAGCAACCTAAACATTCAGTCAGCAGTTATCGACCCAGAAGTCTCCTGAGTAATATAGGGAAAGTATTCGAACGATTGTTAAAAGAAAACATCACAAAAATACTAAACGATAAAGATATTTTATTGCGAGAACAATTTGGATTCAGGAGTAAACACAGTACTACGCACCAAATTGCACGCATCAAATCAATTGTTCAATCGAAATTTGAGCTCAACCAATCCACTGCGATGCTTACGCTCGATATTGAGAAGGCATTTGACTGTGTGTGGCATGATGGGCTCATTCATAAAATGTGTAACTATGGTTTTCGAGTTTACTTGACAAAAATTATTCAAGACTTTGTTTCCAACCGTACGTTCCAAATTAATATCAATGGAACAAAATCTACAACTTTTACACATCCAGTAGGGATCCCACAGGGATCAGCACTCAGTCCATTGCTTTATACACTCCCAGTCACTTGAATAGAGAGAGTTGCTTATCTCAAAATATCCTTTTCCTTGCAGCGGAGAGCATAACTCAGTATTTGTCTACAAAGGTTATTATGTTGCTCATAGTTTACGAGAAAAAAAAATGAAACATTTAATAATAACGGTTATGTTTCATCAACATTATGCTGGTGCACTAATAAATTCTATGTTCAGGGTCACTTGAATAGGGACAGTTGCGATTCGGTCGTTATTTCGAAAGTGCTAGCGTCACATCCTAACTGTTTTTGTTTTAATCCTCTCAAATTGAGTTTTGACTTTAATTTTTGTAAGTTTCGGTAATCATGGGTAGAGGAAAAGCATTAAATACCGCGAAAATGGCTCAAATCGATGTTTTGCGAAATGAACAATACAGTTTACGCGAAATTTCGAAATTAGTAAAAAGAAGTAAATCGGTTGTGTTTAACCAGTTAAAAAATAAAAGTGTATATGGACGAAACATGAAAGGGCGTACTCGAGGTGCCCAAACCGCCAAAGAGAAAAGGGCAATTCTGCGAGCCGCCTCTAATTTTGCACTATCAGCGGCTATAGTTGGAGCTAAAGTCGGCGTTACAGCAAGTGTATCAACAGCGCAACGTGTAATAAGGAATTCCTGACACCTAAAACGAAAGAAAATTCAAGAAAATTCAGAAAAAACACCGTTAGATGCAAATAAAGAAAAGCCATCCTCTGGATTTTGCTCGCCAGTCATGTCATGGCGACAGGGGTGGAACAGGGTAGTTTTTTCGAAGGAAAAGAAAGTCAACCTGGATGGCCGAGATGGGTTCCATTTCTCTTTCCACGGTCTACGTAAAAACGAACGGTTTCTGTCAACGCATCATAGCAGCGAAGGTAGCGTCATGGTTTGGGGAGCTGTCTTTGAATTTTTTCTGAATTTTCTTTCGTTTTAGGTGTGAGGAATTCCTTATTACACGTTGCACTGTTGATAAACTAGCTGTAACGCCGACTTTAGCTCCAATTATAGCCGCTGATAGTGCAAAATTAGAGGCGGCTCGCAGAATTGCCCTTTTCTTTTTGGCGGTTTGGGCACCTCGCGTACACCCTTTCATGTTTCGTCCGTATCCACTTTTAATTTTTAAATAGTTAAACACAACCGATTTGCTTTTTTTACTAATGTCGAAATTTCGCGTAAACTGAATTGTTCCTTTCGCAAAACATCGATTTGAGGCATTTCCGCGGTATTTAATGCTTTTCCTCTACCCATGATTACCGAAACTTACAAAAATTGAAGTTAAAACACAATTTGAGAGGATTACAACAAAAACAGTTAGGATGTGACGCTAGCACTTTCGAAATAACGACCGAATCGCAACTGTCCCTATTCAAGTGACCAAACTTTGAACATAGAATTTATTAGTGCATCAGCATAATGTTGATGAAACATAACTGTTGTTATTAAATGTTTCATTTTTTTTCTCGCAAACTATGAGCAACATAATAGCCTTTGTAAACAAATACTGAGTTATGCTCTCTGCTGCAAGGAAAAGGATAATGAGATAAACAACTCTCGAAAAGTTTGTCCCTATTCAAGTGACTTAGAGTGTAATTTATATACGAGTGACCTACCAATTCCGAGTAATTGTGAAATATGTCTTTTTGCAGATGATACGGCATTGCTCTGCAGTGGCTATTTTCCAGGTGAAATTAGTGAAAATCTGTCAAATGGATTTAATATCTTGAACAATTTTTGAATAATTTTTTCACTAAATGGAAGATCAAAATAAATTCGGATAAGACAGAGGCTTTATTCTTCTCGAGGAAGCGGAAAGATAGTATGTTGCCCAGTGAACCATTACTGCTTGAAAATAGTACAATAAACTGGAATACGTTGCATATCAAGTACTTGGGCATACTTCTTGATAAGAAATTAACATTTAAACTGCATATGGACGCTATATTGAAAAAAGCTGATGCACATATTAAAATTCTTTATCCACTTGTCAACCGCAAATCGCCTCTATCAATTACTAATAAACTATTATTATACAAAACTATCTTTCAACCAGTCATGCTTTATGCTTCCGGGGCTTGGGGAACTTGCGCTTTTTCTCACATAAAGGATATTCAAATAAAACAAAACAAAATTTTAAAAATAATGCATAATTTACCATTCTATTTTTCAACCGCAAGATTGCACTCAATCTCCAAAATTCCGTATGTTTACTCTAAAATATCGCATAATATAATAAATTTTAATTTATCTTGCCTTATTTGGTTCACTTTGTATGGGGGGTACCCTTAGTTTTGATTGGATGGTAATAATTTTTTGTGGGGAGCATAATGGAGCATTTCAATTGAAATAAGGAATAAATTATTTTGTGAATATTGAAATTACCAGGTTTTATTGATTGTTTTTTTTTTTTACAGTGGAAACCAACTGAAAGTGTTTTTATTAATATCAATTTTCAACAGAAGTGATATGGATTTTAAAGGTGAGTGTTGCGTGATTTGTTATCGCGATCATTTACATCGAGGCCGTTTGAGGAAAAGAAAAAAATTGTGGAAATCGGACGTCCAATGCCATTTCTAAATATGCATACAGAAAGAAAAACATGTTTCCGACATTTTTCACAAAAATTGTATAATATTGCAAACTGGTTAACTGGTTGCAATAAAAAAAAAACAAATGTTTCTGTTGGCCATGTGTTCTTTTTTCGCATGAAAACAGTGTTTGGCGCTCAGCTGGATTTGCGGATTTGAATAATTTGCATAAAGCCGTCGAAAGACACGCCAAAAAATCTGCTAACCGGGGAAATTATGGCAAATTGATTTCACTGATAGCAAAATATAATCCGAATATGGAAAACCACCTCAAATCGGCTTCCGTATTCTCTGGCTTATCCAACTATATTTAAAACGACTTAATTACAGCAACGTCCGTATGCCATCAAAGAAAAATCATAGCTGAGATTCAATCTGCCGAATTTGTTGCTATTATATGCGATGAAACAACAGATATTTCTTCACTGAACAAAATCATTTGCTTAAAACAAGAAAAAATACAATAAAAAACAGCCAAGGAATAATTTTTCCTGATTTAAGATGTATTTTCTTGTTCCAAGAAAAGTTTTTCTGATTCAAGATGTATTTTCTTGTTCCAAGAAAAGTTTTTGCTTAAAATAAATAAGCATTATTTTAAGCAAAAACTTTTATTGGAACAAGAAAAAACATCTTAGATCAGAAAAACTTTTCTTGGAACAAGAACTTGCTTGTTGCTTGACAGTATACCTACCTGTCTTTCGTATAAGCTCGCAAATCAAGCATACCAAACTCTTCTAAAATCATTAATGACTTAATTTAAACAGTTTTCTACTTTTTATTTGTAAATTAATTTTAGATTTCGTCAAATTAAAATTCCAAGCAACCCATTTTTTTAAATTTTCTCTTTAAAATTTTGCCTATTTTCTAAATTTACCCACTCCAAAAATTAAATCCACATAAACCCAACTTCTTAAAACATCCACTTCGGCAAAAACAGTTACTTTTTTGTGACTAGTCAACTTAATGTAATGATTTTACGGTCAAAATTCATACAAATAGTGAAGGTTTTCATACAAAATGTACTAAGGTACAGGTGCCGCTGGATGAGGGTTTAAAACTTCGTTTCGTTTATTGCAATAGATAAATTGATACCTCATTGGGCCCGAGAATTCTTAAGCTGAAGCTGGTGTTGGCTTTCCAGACACAGTTTCAATGTAGCTATGTAGTCCGAGGAGAACGTCCAGTGCGATAAAGAAGTGGCTTATCCTTGTTCCGCTATTTCTGGAGGAGATTATGCATGGTTACATTAGTGATGACACGCATGCGGGTCTCTTTTGGTCTCGCAATTTTTTTTTTAGCGGCTCAGAAGGACATATTGAATGAAGAAAACTTTATCTGAAAACTCTTACAGAGTCCTTTCTTTAGAATGCATTTTCCTATAGAGGTTGATAAGCGAATCGCATGGAGTACAGTGGCGGATTTTCAATCGTTTTGTGATAGAAAACATAAATTAAAATCGCATCTTTCGACAGCTGTAACTTCAGAATCTTTGTAGCTAGAACCTTGAAATGTTCACCACATGGACGGTGCGTGGCTCTGCAAGTCTACAAATTTTAAAATTCCGCTTAAGAATTTTCGAGTTATAGGTAATTTTCTATTGGAAAACACAAAAGTGTGATTTCGACAGCTGTAACTTCCGAACGCAGATAGGTAGGACCTTGAAACTTATCGATGAAATGTACGCCAAGTAGCTCTATAAGTGTGCCAAATTTCAGAAAATTCTGGCGGTTCCCCCGAGTTATCGAAAGTGAACAATTGTAGTTTTATATTAATCTCGCTAAATATCGATCATAAATGGTTCAAACCTTACACCTTAAATCGCATCTTTCGACGGCTGTAACTTTTGAACCTTGACAGCTAGAGCATTGAAATTTTCAACAAATGTGAGCGGTGCTCTACAAGTTTTCAAAATTTCAAAATTTTCCAAATTTCCGAGTGATGGACAGTTTTTAATTAGAGCAGTCAATTTGGGCCGCCGTAACGCGGATTGGTAGGACCGTGTTGTTTCGAGAAAGATCGGGAAGGGCTCACGAGCTATCGAAAATGAACGACTGCCAAACATAAAAATGCGATAATCTCGCTAAATATCGATCGTAAAGCGGTCAAGTGTTGCACCTTAAAAGCAGACAAAACTGATCACAGGCTTCAACGAGGAATGACTATATTCAGTTCATAGTTGAAACAAGGAAAGAAGCGCAATTAAAAAAATATGCAAATATGGCTCGGAATTGGATGCAAAATTACGATCGCTGATCGATTATCACACGAGTCGTCTTTACGAACACGTACCTTTAGGTTTCATTGTGTGGCATTGGGAATGCTGTACGACAGGTTAAAATGCTGTACAGCAAAATGCTGTACTGTACAGCAAAATGCTGTACTGTACAGCAAAATGCTGTACGTCTGGTCAGCTTATTTTAACCGGGTTCTTATGTTACGATAAAAAGCTCGACCATACCTCACGCAACTAACATCTTTTATATGTTTTCCATTCTATTTTCAGGTAAATTCGAGATCAACATTATGAATTCCTGGACCCAAATGAAGGTTGTCAAGGCAATCGAGTAGTCTGTACACGCAACATCCATCAACATGCTTAGCAAATTTTCAAAAGAATTGAAATGTGAAAACACAACTTACAACTGAGAAAACTACTGCTTCACTTTTTATTGTATTTTCATAGATATAAAAAGGTAAGTACGACAACAATTGAAAAAAAAAATTGTTTTCGAAATACGAGCATGTAACTTGTTTTCGTTTTATGATAAATGTATAATGATGACTTTTACAAAGGACCAAACAAACATTTTTAACGAGGCGGGGCTTTTGTTTGGAATGAAAATAGCTCACCTATGACGGGGGATCATTTTACCTATACAAATGTATTGTCCCGTGTGACCTATTGAGAGAAAATGCAGAGGATGAAGGGAATGTGATTTATTTGTATTCTAGTAGCTATCATATAAATTTTAGAGCCGATTACTCGTAGGTATAAACAACGTTTAAAGCATGCTTCTAGGCGTCATTTCGTGTTTCAAGAATGCTTCGAGATTAATAATAATGTACGAGTAAATGGCCGTTCACGTTATTTTTCTTGTTTTTTTTCTATCTCGTATTTCAACATGTTGAAGCTCAAAGTTTTAGATTTTCTAGTCCGACTAATCGTTATACACGTGTGACAAGATGTATTCTGTTACTTAACATTTTCTCCCAGCCTTATGTTTATGTGATACATTAGAAAATGATGTCTTCACCAGAAAAATTAAATTCGCTTAGATATTTTTTGGGTCAAATATAAGAGGTTGCAGTACCTATTTAAAGGTTGTATTAAAATGCATCATATTCCAAAACAGTATCCCGTAGTTTTGTAAATTTTCTCTATAAAACCCACCATTCTGTGTTTGCTTTAAGCGGCCATATATCATACAATAAAAATCAATTTGCTCCAAATTATCTGCTTTTTCTCCACACGACAGCCAACGATATATCACGTAACAGTGCAAGAATCACGACATGGTCACAATTTTTGCAATACCTTCGCATAGAAGCAAGCACCATACAATAAAGCACTAAACGATGACTATATTTGTATTTAAGAAGTGAAAAGATATTTTCATCAAACACTTAGTCTCACACAATTCATTCTTTTCGTTCGTAGAGAGCTCCTTTCGTCCTCCGAGTAAATATACGATTCCGGAAACACGTCTGTGACCGTACGTGTACGAGTATATGTGGATGTGTGATCGTATTATTACATATTTTCAATTCCTTTTTCGTACACTTCTTATCCCACAGGATGTTTTCTACTGAATCAAAGTGATGCTTAGTAGTCCATACAACACTACCACTCACTAGGACTAGACGACGATTGAGCGAAGCAGAAGAAAAAGGAAACCTTGAGAACGTCTGTTGGTACAATGCCAAAGACGACGTTCGTATTGGAAGATATGTGTCACATTTGTTGAGAGGATATAAATTAGGTTTTCTTCTGCTGCAACTGGAGTGGGTATTATCACGTTGTAATGACAGGAACATGTCATTTTTGTTTTTGTTCAGAGATATTTGATTTGGTCTGGTATACTCGTACATTAGGAAGTGAATCAAGAAAAAGGTGCTGATGACTTATTATTTGGGGAAAAGAAGGAATTAGATTCGATAGGTTTCCGATTAAATTTTTAAAATAAAAATAAAATGTGAAATTTTTCGATTGGAAAACCATCTTATTTTTCGAAATAAAGCTCAGTAATCATTTTGTCATTTCGCAATAATTATGGACAGTTATTATTGTCTGCATAATCGTAGACGGTCCTGGGATTCGATATCAAATGAATGCAAGTCCTATTTTGCTAGGATCGAACTGAGCGTTTGATAGGAAAAGAACTATTTGGAATTGTTGCCAATAATTACCGATATATAAGAAAGACACGTTTGGCTTCTATCGCGTAAAAAAATCAAATGAACTCTTTATTGATTTCAGAGAAGTACATAGGATTACAAATATAGTGTTGCAAGTTCAATATTTTACAACATTGATAAAACTAATTGCAACACTCACTCACTCACGTTCTCTTATGAAACTACGGGTTTTTGATAAGCCTGATTGCGCTCGCGTTGTCGTCATCAAAATCTGGAACTTCATCATAACTTGGAATTAGAGACGCTATAAGCCTTTTCAGCCAGATCAATTCCTTGATTGCTTGTGATGCTGCGATATACTTCGGTTGTTGATAAGGATATACACTTTTGCCTTTCGGAACATCAACTGACTACGCCACTTCCCAGCATGAAAACGAAGACTGTAGTCGATCTACGTGTCACCACATCGCCAGCGAAGTCTGCATCACTAAAACCACGAAAAGCACCACAGCTTGAATGACGTTTCTGGCTTCTCGAGGAAACGGCTCGCCATTATCAACTGTGAAGCTAATGTCGGGTCGCGTACAAATAGCAAGGAACATTAAACTTCCAACTGCCTCTCTGTACGGAAAAAGCTCTTCCTTCAAATCGTTTGCACATGTCTCCTTCGATGAATCGGCAGGGGTTGCTACAGGGTTGCACTCCATCATTCGAAACCTCTCCAGTACCTTTTTTAGCAAACGCTGAATGGTGAATATGTAGTCCATCTGGCTGTTTCTCAATTTGGAATCCAAGGAAATATTTGACATCAAGTACTTTGATTTTGAAACCCATCTTCATCGCTTGGATTATCGGTTCAATGTCTGCTTCACTACTGGTTGCAATCAATCCGTCGTCGACATAACTAACTAAAATTATTTTCTTACTGCCATTCATGCGTTGAAAAACACATGGATCCGCTTCACTTCTTTGAAAATCAAAACTTTGTATAAAGTCACTGAATTTTTGGTTTCAGTTCCGAGACGCCTGCTTCGAGACACTATATGGACTTTTTTTTGAAAGATATACGGTCGAGCAATGTGTTCAAATAATACAAATTTACATGCGGAATAATAATTCGATTGTCTAGACACAGTGCGAGTATCGACGAACGAATAGTTTCCTATCGCGGCCGGGTCTCTGTCTCGGAACCACCCATGCATTTCTGCATGCTAAGAGCCGCAAACCCCCCTCGACATAATTAGGGAAACAAAAAAAAGTTGCACACTCACAACCACCGTTTTTATACCACTGGAGCAACCCGAGCCGACCCGGTTGCTTCAAATCCTACTTTAACGCGCCGGCATCGAAATTAATCCTGGTCCGTGGATATGCTGCGTCTGTGGTAAGAGGATCTACTCTAATGTTCAAACCTCAGTCCGATGCTCGTGCTGCAGAGAATGGTGCCACTTTAAGAATTGTTTTGGGCTAAACAATTCTGACCTACGATCAACAACTACAATCAACACCTTTCTAGCACCAACTGCAGGGTCTGTGGACAACAGTCATCATCGACTTCCCAACATCACAGTAATCAGGGCCAACAACCATCACCAGTGGCGGAACAACTTGTTTCGGGGCCCTCCCGCCAGCTTCTTGGGTGCCCCCCCCCTACACTGAGAGAAAAACAAAGTGCGATCAATCGAAACACACTCAAATCAACTTTTTTTTTGAACATGTTTTTGCATTTACAGTGTTTTTAATAAAATTTAGAACGTCGTACTTAAAGTAACTTTCCTAAGAGTTATTTTGACTCTTCGCATTCTCCATCAAAAGTAGCAATGGATGTCCATATTCCATCGCCAGAAATGGTATAATTTTCGCTATTTTGTGTTGTGTCTTGTGGACCGTGGGTAGGGTGACCACCTGCTTGCCTTCGATTTACGGGTCACTAGCGTATAAAATACGGGTTTTCAATTTTTTTACGGGGCAAAAATTAAAAAAAAAATGTTATGCCGTTATTTTTACATGTTATTTGAAAATTGCATTTTATTTTAGGCTCACCCTTGACAGTGTGAATATTTGGTCGGTTCCGGCTGTCTGTCCATGAGTTACCGCAAAGCGAGAATATTCTCTCGATCAGTGAATTAATTGCCAAGACGAGTATTTATAAGAAACCTTGTTCAGTTCGTCACCTGCTTGTGGACGAAATCGTTGAGCTTTCTAGTGGCAAAACTACCCAAAACCCTTATCGATTTCGTCCTCTGTACGTCGAGTACATTCAACGTCAAAAACACCAAAAACACCCTTTTTCAGTTCGAACAAGTTTTTGCCTGTTTTCGACATAAAATGTACTGGAAACCCTATGCGAGCTCGTCCAGTTTCAGGAAACGAAATCGATAAGGGTTTTTTGGTACTTAGCCACTAGAAAAGATGATCGATTTCGTCACCTGCGTCTGGAAAAACTGACCCTTGTTCAGTTTGTCCAGACGCTAAACGATAGAAAAGACCAGTTTCAAAAATGGAATCATATTTTGCTGCTATTATTGATAGCTTTAAATAATTTTGTCCGTGTGTCAGGGTTTATCACTTTATCGGCATCTCTTCATCTCCTGTACATATTTATTAATTAGGGGCGAAGTTACACAAAATTCTTCATAATTCCTCATTTTCTTAAATTTATCCATTGTTTGCCCCGTATTTGATTTTTTGGATTACAGGTTTTTGGACTTTCGGTGCCCGAAAAACGGGGTAACCCGTAAAATACGGGGCATCTGGCCACCCAGTCTGGGTGGGTGGGACTGTCAATTTCAGATTGCCCGATAAATTGCCCAGTGTGTGTGCTGTACGGGCGGCAGATCGATTGACTAATAAATCGCTAGGTATTTGGCGCCCATAATATGCCAACCAGACTATACGTGATGAAGTTTGTATGTAACTTGCTAAACAATTAAAAAAAAACGACACGTTAATTTAAATCCTTCAATTTTTAGAACATTTGTTCTTAATTTGTTCCTCTAATTCGTTGAAGACCTCAGTGTCATACAATTTTTGTACAAACTACCACATGACGTTCGTGCCGGTTCCTAGCCACTTCGATAATAATTTCTCCACGATACTAGTGGGTCTCAATCCAGATGTTAGCCACCGTAGTACAGCCTGAAACCCCAATAGCTAGGCGTTTACTTGGAAAGACTTAAGATAAATAATTTAAATCTTCAACGACACATATAAGCCGTACTAATTAGTTTGAACTAAGTGTAAACCCACTTATCTAAGGACCTGGTGAAAAACGAACAATAAATTTAGCATTGTTTCGAAAAGTGGTCTACAAAAAATATCTACGTCGGAATATTTTTTTTTCGAAATCTTTCATCTGGCTTTTGGGCCCCTAAATCTCGTGGACTCCCCCGCCACGCGGGCCCTGCGGGCCCTTACGCGCCGCCCCTGCCTGTCACCCCCACAGTTTCCTTCCAGCACACTGCACCACGACATACTCTAACACCAGCACCACCACAGCCAATTGTGAACTACTCCACCACTAAGATTGTCCAGATAAACTGCAATGGTATTCAACACAAAATCATCGAGCTTACTGACTTCGTGGACAGACAACATATCAAAGTTGCTGCGGTTTAGGAAACTAAGCTAAAAGCTGACTTACCGCTAAACTCATACGGAGGGTTCAATATCAAAGATCGACCCACCGGCGCAGGTGGATGCTCAGCTTTCCTGATCCATAATTCGTTGCCATACTCAGAAATTGACATCACTGCCGCCGATAACACCACCGAACTCCGAGCGATTTCCATCAAGTCCGGAAATGTTGACATAAATATTCTAAATTTCTATACAGGGTGTCCCACCGCTGGTTAGCCATAGACCTATGGTATACTCTACAGGATGTTTTAGGAAAAATGTCACCAAAATTATTTCTCTATCTTTTACCAACAATTGGGCCAACTCTTGTGAACTTTGCAGATATGCCACTTCAATGTACCGTTAGCTCTATTACTTCTAACAGTTTTTATACGTTAAGTGTAGAAAACTAGGGTTAATTTTAGCTCGAATTCAATACAATTCAATTCATACTGCCCCTAAAGATCTGCAATTGGTAAAATCTATTCAAAGTATGTCGAAATTGAGCCAAAATTAACCCTAGTTTTCTGCACTTAAGGTACTAAAACTGTTCGAAATAATGGAGCTAGAGTAAAATTATGTAAGAAAGATATGATCGTAAGACTATGCGCCAATTTTTAAAAGAATCCTACAAGCACGTCACCTTGCCAGAAGTTGGAGAAAATTGAGATGGAAAAAAATATTGTTTTTGGGTCAAATCACGCAAATTTGACTTTGAAGCTCTGTAAAAACCAAACCTCTTATCCGATTTTAGTATGGTTAGTTTTATTTTATAGGTAAATTTGTTGGCTGTAATAATAATTAGATTTGACTATTCTGGCTGGTCTAGCTTTGGAGATATTAGGCTTTAAGTCGCCCAAGAAAATGATTTTTTCAAAAATCTTTAAATGCCTGTGGCAGCTAAAGGGTTAAGCTGAGGGGATATGTTCCATACAACTTTTTTGCTGGAAATCAACTGAGGAATCATAATCCATTGCGTTTATGCGGCAGTTTCCGGACACCCTGTATATATAATATATAATTACAATTAGTATAGATAGTATAGACTAAGGTGACCAGATTCCCGAAGGACCAATGCTGTACAAATGCTCACGGAATTTGGGTTTCAGGCAAATCCTCAGCCATACTTCCATGTCCGAGGTCTGCGTTGCAAAAATGTTGTCGAATTCTCTAATGTGCGAAGCGGTGTTGGCATCTAATCGCTAACCGCTTGCACCTCGCCTTACCAAAATGTTGGCGAATTCTGAAAAGCGCGACATACAAGGCTAGGCTTGAACGAAGCGAAGAGCGAGCCACAGGATCTGACTAAACGTATTAATCAGCAATAGGTCTAAATCTTACGAAATGCATTCCATCGGCTCACCGCTCGCTTGGCTTACATCTCGCCTTATCCTATTCCGCAACAGCACTACGTCGCAAAAATGTTGGTGAATTCTGAATAGCTCGACAGAGAGAGCGACAAACGAAGCGACAGCGAGTTACTGGATCTACGTAAACGTATGGAGGAAATGAGATAGAGGTAAATCTTACGAATTGCCTTCTATTAGTTCACCACACGCTGAGCTCGCCTTATCCTATTTCCCAACAGCGCTAAGTATTAAATGTTGGCGAATTCTGAAAATCACGACATACAGCGAGGTCTGAGCAGAGAAGGGCAAGGTATAGGATCTGAGTAATCCAATGGTCTACATCCTTCTATTAGATCACCGCTCGCTGCGCTCGCACCTCGCCTTGATCACTTCCCACCAGCGCCGGTCGCAAGGATGTTGGCGAATTATGAAAAGCGCGAGAGATAGAGCGAGGTTTGAACGAAGCTAAGGGCGAGCCACAAGACCTGAGTACACGTATGGACGAGGCGAATTGCCTTCCATTGGCTCACCGATCGCTGCGCTTGCACATTTCCTTATCCTATTTCGCAACACTACGTCCCACAAATGTTGGCGAATTCCCTAATGTGCGACAGACAATGCCAGGTGTGAGCAGAGCGAAGGGCGAGGCACACAAACCTGGTTGCAATATTTCTGAAGGAGAGTATGCCTTTCTCAATGGTAACATTAATGATGCCATGCTGGTTCCCTGGGCTCCAAACGCCGTTTTAAATGAATTCTAAGGATATGGGGAAAAAACTTAATTTAAAATCCATGCCGAGTCCTTTCTTTAGTATACATTTGTCTATACAGGTGGATAAAACAATCGGATGGAGTAAGTGGGTGATTTTCCCATCATATTGCGATAGGAAAAAGAAATTAAAATCTTATCTTTCGACGACTGTAACTTCTGAAGCTAGAAAGAGCCTTGAAATGTTCACGGTGCCCTACAAGATCTGCCTGCACAAGATTTTCAAAGTTATGGAAAATTGTCGATTAGAAAAACACAGGAGTGCGATTTGGGCAGCTGTAACTTCCGAACGCGAATAGGTGCAACGTGAAATTTGGAGGAAATATGAGCGCAAAGGAGCTCTACAAATGTGCAAAATTTCACAAAGATCGGGAAGAGTTCCCGAGCTATCGAAAATGAACGATTGCCAAACATAAAAGTGCGATTGTCTCGCTAAATATCGATCGTAAGGGCTACAGGGGTCAAAATTTACACCTTAAAAGCAGACAAGACTGATCACAGGCCTCATCGAGGAGCTTATTTTGAAGTGAATTAGGTTTCATTGTGTGGCATTGGAAATGCTGTACATTGTTATACGACAGGTCAAAATGCTGTACTGTACAGCGAAATGCTGTACATCTGGTCAGCTTAGTATAGACTGGTATAGATGATATGCATAGGTACTCCAGCGAGATGCGACACGCAGAGTGTTCAAAACCGGCTCGAAATGCACTCTGTGTGCCGCAACTCGCTGGAGTATGCCTACTATTGTGTTGTCCCAGACTATGGACAAACTGGACGGTGGATAACTCAAATCATTTCTTGAGCATGCTACATCCACCGTCCAACAAGAATGTTTTTGTTGCTTTGTATATTACTCTCTCAAGTTGCATGACTCGCTTCCAATGCAAGCATTTTGTCAATGCGCATCATATTTCATAAAATTCAATTAGTAGGATGTAGGACAACTCATCTTGTACCCTTTCATTTTCCAAGAACCGCTGTTTGCAAGTGCAATACAATCCTTCACTTTTTGCATAAGTAAACTGTTTGCTTATTCAAAGCTACTCGAGCCACAAGTATGCTTTTATCAAAATGCAACTGAATTTAATGTTTCCTCTCTCAGTTTCCGTGAGCTTGAGTCCCAACGAGCTCTCGTAAATGCAAAATTATTTGTTCAATTAGAATTCATCCTGGATCCACAAATAAAATTGTATTTACTCAAAGATTCAATGGGACATAAAAAAAGCTCCTGAGGATACCGAAAAAAAGTGCCAGCGAACGTTTGAGTGCTATATTCGCGTTGTAGATTTTTTCACCATCAACTCTCGGCCGTTTTGGATGTACATACGTTGTACGATGTCCTCTCATCGAAATCAGTGCAAAAGGGTTCAACTACACATCCATATAATATTTTGCTCCAGGCAAAACTGAAAATGGCCATTAAACTCTTCCATTTTGTGTGTTTGTATTTTCTTTTTTTTTTTTGTGAAAGTATTATGGTGGTATACTCTCATACCAACCCCAAATAAATGAAGTTTTGGCGCCACTCGTCTCATATAGATGACACTTTACATGTCTCGCTAAACAAAGGGATTATCATAAATTGTGTAAGCTGCATGGAACGGGTTTAGCACTCTTATAGCGCTGTTGGTTTATTGCTATTTAAACTTTTAACATAAGTTAGACGACAAGCCATAAGGCCCTATAATGACTTTTGTTGACGTTCTCGTTGTCGTCGTTGTTGTCGTAAGTACGATCCGTCCGTGCTCGAAAACTTAGATCTTTGAACAGTCAAGACTACGACGAAATGAAGTTAACAAACACAATTTGCTGAGTAATTTGCGGCATGGGACAAATTCAAGGAATATGTATTGGTATGATGACATGTTGTAGTAGAGTACAAGAAATCCGCGAAGGTAAGGGCAAAGTAGGCTTCCTTAGCGGAACATTAAAATGAGTCGTTCCAGTCCTTTGGTTGGGTATACTAAAGTTTTAAGTAGTTGCCCCCGAGTTATTCCTTGCCATATAAATTCAAGCAATATTCCATCGACCTTTCGTTGCCAACAGATTATCGCCACAGGCGTTAATGCCTTGTTTCATTTTCAACGATAAACGCTATAGTTGCGCGGTTTTATAGTCGGTCACAAGTTTATTGAAGTCACAGAAATATTTGCCCTCAAGAAATGAAATCATGCAAATGACGGTGAGGGGTCTAAAATGGGGAAATAATAAATCATTTAAGATGGCTGTCGGTTGGGATTTAAGTAAACCGAGATTTTGTATGGACCTGCTGATTTCTACATTTTGATTTGAATTTTTAGGAATTTTGAAGATACATTTTTACACGAACAATAATTGGCAATTAGGTGATATCGCAGGTAGGAGACATGGACGCAGGAAATAAATATCCCTGTTCGTATAGAAGGAGTACTATTCACAGTAGGGCTCACTAGCTCTTGCCCAAGGTATGAAAGTGAGTTATTCCGTTTTTCTGGACCGGGGCTGTCACGCCAGAAGGACGTTTATGTTTCGTTTTCCTCTTTAAAAAAAAGTCAATGTAAGGTCCTCCTTAACAGACAACTCTTAAGTACCTGAAATGTGTTTGTCTGCAATAGAGAATTCAACCGGTTTCGATAAACGAAACACGGCTCTTCTCAACAGATGCAAACACTTATTAGAGTGTTTGCTGAATTTCTTTCAGCTGAGCTTCTGATACACTGTTGCTCTGATGTGGGCCCTAATCCTCGAGCTCTCTCATATTCCTTCTGAGGTGAAACTTTCGCTGTCACTATGTAACCAGCGTACTAGACTAGAGCAGGGCCTCTCAAACCCCGATTGGCTTTTGCCATAGAGTGTCAGGCGAACCTGCGTTAGCTCCTACCCGATATTCCAGCTTCACAAATAATTCCTTGTCGATTCCGACAAGTGGCGGACAATCCTCGGCAGCCAGTTTTGCACTTTTATGGAATCCAAGGTGTTTTCGGTCTTTAGTTCACTACTTCGGGAAAAATGCCCCTGAATAGTTAAACGTACATTTCGCGCAAATGTGCTCGTTGGTTCTGACCCACTCAGCATAATGGGATGGGAGGGTCCTTGCAAAATAGAGTTAATCATTCTGATTTTGCGATACAGGTAAGAAATGTAATTTGATGTTCCCTGCGGGCCCTTTAAAAGGGCAGTTTGATATTTCTCGGTTGTGGCCAAGATAGAGTACAGTTAGGCCAAGCTAGTTTGACATTCATCTTGGAGTAAATGGATTACGACTGTTCTTTTTCTTATCTGTTTTAGATCAATACTGGCTATATAAATCCAGATTCGCAACCCTGAGGACTTTGTGCTAACTTTTTCGTGAGCGAAAAAGGATCATTTTTTTCGCCTTTTTTTACATTTTCAAAAATATTTTCTAAACTGCTTGTCTTGCAGGAAAATGACGTGCGACACTTTTAAAGTAGATAAAATTTCCAATAAAATGAAATCTTATCCAATATTGTAGGTCAAATGCTTACTTAGATATTTCTCTCCAAAAATTGGGGCTTTTTTTTGTAAAAAATTGTGAATTTTAGGTATTGCCGTAATGACGCACCCTACAATTAAATCTGTAGAATAGATTTTATCAGTAATTTAATAAGCTGTAATTTGAGGTAAAAAAATAGCAAGAGTTTTTTTTTTTGGTTTTTTTTTGTGGAAATAGTAATTTTGAATAAGCCCCTTACCAGTGGCGTAACGTTTCTAAAATATCTTGTGTTCGAGATCGAAATGGGGGCCCCCACAAAGTGTAATTTATAATTAAACAAAATTGTTGAAACCACAATGTTTGCTGATTAGTTCACACTGTTGTAAATTTGGAAAAATATTGAAGTTACAAGTAACTCCAGGACTATATTTAAAGGGACTTACACTTCTTCTTCTTCCTTGCCTATTTCTTTATACCGCTCCATCTTCTCCATGGCGTCGCGTCGCTGGACCTGCTATGTAGGCGCATCGCCTGTTCTGGCGATAACGTCTCAGCTTATTTCTACAGGCAGCTCTATCTTGGATCGTGTCAACGCCGAGACCAATGCTTTGTTGTTGTTTTTTTCATTTCACGAATCCAGGTGTTCTTCGGTCTCTGGCCTTGGGTCCATCAAGCGGAACTTCCATTGATATCGCTTTCTTTGTGGGATTATCAGGCGGACGCCTGTCAATATTGGCAATACCAATCGATTTGTCGTTCTTCGAGCTTTTCGGTGATTGGTTGTTCTAGAGACAAGCTACCTCGGATGAAGGTACTTTTGTTATGGTCCCTTTTGGTTACACCAACTGACATGGGAGGATTTACGATATCGACAGTATATACTTAAACCTCACGATTCAATCGAGTAAGCGGGTCGAAATTATTTGTTTTTTAGTTCAAATCCAGGATTTGTTTGTAGGCGGGTTTTAGGGTCTGTGTAAAAATGCGACACTTGACAAATTTAGGTTTATTATGAAATCTCGAATCATGCGTTCAGACTATCGTCTTAACTTTTTACACAACTTGACAGTAGAGTAGAATCCGTTTTAAATGTACATTCCGAATAATTGATGCATGACTAAAACTGTTTTGTGCAACATAGGCGAAAATAACCACATTTTACACGTGCATCAAGTTAGCGGAACAACTTTTGAAAATCGACTCGGCGGCGACTTTACAGTAATTTGCCGCTAATTTGTTGTGAATTAGTTGTGAAAAAATTAATTTTGTCGCTCTTCATTTTCACTGAGAAAATGGTTGGTCCGCTAACTTGAAGTCAAGTTAGCGGAACAACTTTCACGGATCAAGTCGGAACTTATACCGTTCCCTTCCGCTATTTTGTTGTGAATTAGTTGTGAAAGAAAAAAAATTGTCGCTCTTCACCATCAGCGGGAAATTGCAGTTTCCTGTTTGTGACGTCACTATGGAACAGCCCCACTTTACCCGCTCGAATCAAGTCGCGGAGTATGTCATAATTTGCTGCAAGGATAATACGAATGAGATGTTAAAATAACGATTTTGTCGCTCCTCGCCATTAACGGTAAAATGCACTTTTCCATATTATGGTGACGTCACTATCTCAAACAACCTACTTTTCCTGATCGCACCGTGTCGGGGAATATGTCAAAATTTGTCTCTTGGCTAATTACAATTAGTTGTGAAAAGAATGATTTTGTCGCTCTCTTTTATACGCGGGAAAACGCGGTTTTCCATATTATGACGTCACTATTGGAGAAAACCCACTTTTCCTGATCGGATCGACTTGGCGAGTATGTCATAATTTGCCGCTTGGCTACTACGAATTAGTTCTGAAAAGAATGATTTTGTCGCTCTTCGCTATCGGTGAGAAAACGCGGTTTTCCATTTTATGACGTCACTATGGGAGAAAACCCACTTTTCCTGATCGGATCGACTTGGTAAGTATGTCATGTATGTATGGGAGAAAACCCACTTTGGCTAATACGAATTAGTTGTGAAAAGAATGATTTTGCCGCTCCCTTCTATCCGCGGGAAAACGCGGTTTCCATATTATGACGTCACTATGGGAGAAAACCCACTTTTCCTGATCGAAACGACTTGCCGCTTGGCTGATACGAAATAGTTGTGAAGAGAATGATTTTGTCGCTCTTCGCTATCGGCGAGAAAACGCGGTTTTCCATTTTATGACGTCACTATGGGAGAAAACCCACTTTTCCTGATCTTCCGACTTGGTAAGTATGTCATAATTTGCCGCTTGGCTAATACGAATTAGTTGTGAAAAGAATGATTTTGCCGCTCCCTTCTATCCGCGGGAAAACGCGGTTTTCCAAATTATGACGTCACTATGGGAGAAAACCAGTGGCGTAACGTTTCTAAAATATCTTGTGTGCGAGTTCGAAATGGGGGCCCCCACAAAGTGTAATTTATTGTAAATTGTCGAAACCACTATTTTTGCTGATTAGTACACGCTGTTGTAAATTTGGAATAATATTGAAGTTACAAGTAACTCCAGGACTATATTTAAAGGGACTTACAATCGTTCTTTATACCGCTCCATGACGTCGCGTCGCTCGACCTGCTATGTAGGCGCATCGCCCGTTCTGGCGATAACGTCTCAGCATATTTCTACAGGTAGCTCTATCTTGGATCGTGTCATCGCCGAGACCAATGCGTTGTTGTTGCTTTTTCATTTCACACATCCAGGTGTTCTTCGATCTGCCTCTGGCCTTCGATCCATCAAGCGGAACATCCATTTATATCGCTCTCTTTGTGGGGTTATCGGACGCCTTTGAACATGGCAATACCAATCCATTTGTCGGTCTTCGAGCTTTTCGGTGATTGGTTGTTCTATAGACAAGCTACCTCGGATGTAGGTACTTTTGATATGGTCCCTTTTGGTTATAACAACTGACATGCGAGGATTTACACTATCGACGGTAAACTAAAACCTCACAATTCAATCGAGTAAGCGGGTCGAAATTATTTGTTTTTTTAGTTCAAATCCAGGGTTTATTTGAAGGCGGTTATTAGGGTCTGTGTAAAAATGCGATTTATCCTTGACAAATTTAGGTTTATTATTAAATCTAGAATCATGTTCAGCCTATCGTCTTAACTTTTCACACAATTTGACAGTAGAGTAGAATCCGTATAAATGTACATTCCGAATATATGATGCATGACTAGAACTGTTTTTTTTTTCAGCATAGGCGAAATTGACCACATTTTACCAAGCTTTCTTATAGATTTAGTCAGGGATTTTGTTTTAAATCGGTGATTTTTTTTCTGTTAATTGGATTTTACGTTAAATCAGAGCTGTTAATGGGTGAAGTCATTACTTCTGTTCACTTTATTCAGATTACAAGTTTATTCAGAAAATGTGTTTCTGAAATTATCTTTATTTTGATTTATTTTGAATAATTACTTAGAAATGTATTGTATCAATATTTAGGGAGAATAGGAGCAGACAGGGCAAGGCACCACGCCACAGATGACAAAAACCAAAATTAAATTAATATTTGCATTTAACTCAATATCATACCTATGTGAAAAAAAAAACGAATATTTTGTAGAACACTCAATAGGCAGGCATACGTTTTTCTCAAAATTAAAAAATTGAATTTAAGTCTTCGCCATTCTTTAAAAAATAGGCTTGTTCTGCTATCCGTTCTCATAAAAAGAACTTCTGTGTTACAATTTCCCGTTATATGGCGGCGGCTGCTGATTTGCCGCTAGTATCGACAAAAAAGAAGAAGAAATTCCCCTTTCGAGAGCTGATAGCGTAATGTTCCCTAAGGTCATCCCTGGTAACGAAAATACAGTTCCTCAGCGAAACAATAAGATGTTCCTTGAAGTTCTCATATCCAACTGCTTCGAAGTAAAACAAATGTTCCATTTAACAGCACTCCTAACTTATTCATCTGTTTTAAATCTAGCTTCTGTGTGTCTATAAATAAGAAATCTGGTATTTTTTTAATCACAGTCCAAAATTGTTTTCTCTTCACTATGTTAGGGGGCCCCTGTGGGTTGGGGGCCCGTGTGCGACCGAACACATGGAACACCGTACGTTACGCCACTGGAGAAAACCCACCTTTCCTGATCGGATCGACTTGGCGAGTATATCATAACTTGCCGCTTGGCTACTACGAACTAATTGTGAAAAGAATGATTTTGTCGATCTTCGCTATCGGTGAGAAAACACGGTTTTCCATTTTATTACGTCACTATGGGAGAAAACCCACTTTTCCTGATCGGATAGACTTGACGAGTGTGTCATAATTTTCCGCTTGGCTCCTACGAAATAGTTATGAAAAGAATGATTTTGTCGCTCCCTTCTATCCGCGGGAAAACGCGGTTTTCGCTCAGCGAAAAAAAAGGGGTTCTAGTTTTTATACATACCCATAATATGGTATAGGGTATATTGTTTTTGTTACGCCGATATTATGTTACACCTCAAAGGAGCCACCGGAGGTATGGCAAAGTATATATATAGATGACTAGTGTCGGTCCCTGAATCGAATAAACCATGTCTGTCTGTCTGTCCGTGTGTCTGTCTGTTCGCACGATAACTCCCGAAATAATGAAGCTAGCACTTTGAAAGTTGGCCAAATGTTTGTATTGCTAAAATCTTGGACGGTATTGAAAATGGGCCAATTCGGACCAAGAGTTCCACTACCTCCCATACAAATTATCCCTCCTTGATATCTTAATTCGGCCATAACTTTCGATAGAATATCGCTTTCGACTTGAAATTTTGCTCAATGTCTCATTCTGACATATATCGTGCTATTCGCACGATTAGAACTCGAGCCCGTATTTATAAACATACCTTAACTCAATGAGACCTTGAGTCAAGGATGCCGAAATTAAAAAAACTTAAATGTCATTTTCCATACTTTTTCATAGAAATCACTTATATTCGAGTCAATGCATCCTTAATTTAAGGAGAAACTCAAGGAGACCTTGAAATTTTCTATAGTCAACCTCCGATTTCTAAAATAATCTCAGACAGTGCCTGGCATGCATTCTGATTTTACCAAACGCCTGGAGTAATTTTGGTCATTTGATTTTTCTAAATTTTGGTGTAAAAGGTGGCTATGAGAGTTTGAAACTATGTCTTTGTACGTAAACATATTTTGGGTTCACTCATGAAACTCCTAATGGCTTTTGTTAACTGCTTCTGCTCGCCACAATATTGTATTTCCTTTTCGCCACGAAATGACAAACAGGGTGGAAAATTGCGTCTAGACGTTTTATTTTGAGGCTGACAAGACATCAGTAACATACAACGCAGTATTTTGGGTCAATTTGGAAAAGTATGAGCAGAATGTATACATTTCATACAGTGGCGTAACGTTTCTAAAATATCTTGTGTGCGAGATCGAAATGGGGGCCCCACAAAGTGTAATTTATAATTAAACAAAATTGTTGAAACCACTATTTTTGCTGATTAGTACACGAAAATATTGAAATTACAAGTAGCTCCAGGACTATATTTAAAGGGACTTACACTTCTTCTTCTTCCTTGCCTCGCTCTTTATACAGCTCCATGGCGTTGCGTCGCTAGACTTGCTATGTAGGCGCATCGCCTGTTCTGGCGATAACGTCTCAGCATATTTCTACAGGCTATTTTGGATCGTGTCATCGCCGAGACCAATGCTTTGTTGTTGCTTTTTCATTTCACAGATCCAGGTGTTCTTCGGTCTCTGGCCTTGGGCCCATCAAGCGGAACTTCCATTGATATCGCTTTCTTTGTGGGGTTATCAGGCGGACGCCTTTCAACATTGCAATATTGCAGGATTTACACTATCGACAGTATATACTAAAACCTCACGGTTCAATTGAGTAAGCGGGTCGAAATTATTTGTTTTTTAGTTTAAATCCAGGATTTTTTTGTAGGCTTTTATTAGGGTCTGTGTAAAAATGCGATTTACACTTGACAAATTTAGGTTTATTATGAAATCTCTAACCATGTTCAGACTATCGTCTTAACTTTTTACACAACTTGACAGAAGAGTAGAATCCGTTTAAATGTACGTTCAGAATATTTGATGCATGACTAAAACTGTTTTTTTCTGTTTTGTGCAAAATAGGCGAAATTAACCACAGTTTACCAAGCTTTTTTATAGATTTAGTCAGTGATTTTGTTTTAAATCGCGTTATGAAACCATTGAATTTTTTTCTGTTAATTGGATTTTGCGTTTATTATTAGAGCTGTTAATAGGTGAAGTCATTTCTTGTGTTCACTTTATTCAGATTACAAACCCATTTTCTGAAATTCCATTCTTAAAAAAAAATAGGCTTGTCCTGCTGTCCGTTCTAATAAGAAGAACTTCTGTGTTACAAATATTTTCCGCTATATGGCGACTGCTGCTGATTTGTCGCTAGTGTCGACAAAAAGAAGAAGAAATTCCCATTTCGAGAGCTGATAGCGTAATGTTCCCTAAGGTCATCCCTGGTAACGAAAATGCAGTTCTTCAGCGAAACAATAAGATGTTCCTTGAAGTTCTCATATCAAACTGCTTCGAAGTAAAACAAAATGTTTTATTTAAGAGCACTCCTAGCTTGTTCATCTGTTTTAAATATAGCTTCAGTGTGTCTATGAATAAGAAATCTAATATTTTTTAATCACAGTTCAAAATTGTCCACTCCTCTTCACTACGTTAGGGGGCCCCTGTGGGTTGGGGGCCCGTGTGCGACCGAACACATGGAACACCGTACGTTACGCCACTGATTTCATATAACATCATGTTTTCGATCTTTTTTCACTTTGTCAGTTTCAAGGAAATTAGGTCGATACCCATCTGGTCAATCCAATCCATTCCATCCACGCAAATGACCCACCATGCAACAAATTCCCCAAGACACAAAATCTGAGAAAATGGACCAAGAAAAATTTCACAAGATCAATCCTTCATCTTAAATCAAATTCAGAAAAGTTTGATCCCGAGACTTTTTCTTTACTTCGCCCAACATATACATATGCGAGTAGGATGACGACCAAGACCGACCAACCGACGTACATCTGCCACAAAAGTAATTTCCATCATGCCTCCTGAGGATATCAGGCATCACAACCAAAAGAGATTTCAACATGGAAAAATGTAAAGATGCATATACGTACACGACAACACGAGTATTTCATCATATCTCTCAGGCTCGCATCAAATATGAATTTAAATAAGGTGCCGACAGGATCGAGACCGGAGAGAGAGAGAGAGACTGGGTTTTCTCCGCAGACAAAACTTGACGGACAATAATGCGGCCATGACTCGAACTGGAACATTATCCTCGACTCCCACGAAATGTACGAGTATACGAAGCGCTTGCCAAGAAAAATGAAATAACATCACTCTAGATATGGTGGAAATTATTTCAAATACCTCTGGCATTTCTATATGCTCGTTCAGGGCAAGAACGTATGTATGGATTGCCTTGGGGGGATGGCCCAACGCGACGCAACGGGGGCGAAAACGGAAGGCTAAAGGCTATTCACAAAGATTCAACTCTCGTGTAAGTAATAGGATGGATCATGTGTATAGCGTGAACGACTTGTATATTAGTTGCTAGTTGCTATCATAAAAGAAATTCACAAATAAAAAGGAAATTGTTTACGTGGGACTGACATCCTATATGGCGTAAAAAGAGCGGAATCCTTTATAATAATGGGGCGCTTTCGTGCCATTATTCGCACTCCTTATTGAGCCACTTTAACCGGGGGGGATGGCTCGGCCGTCCGACATTCAGCTATACGAAACACTTAAGAACGACAACGTCGACAGAAAACGAGCGGAAGGAGAACGAAAATGTTTTCGGGAGGCATCTTTGCAGACATTATGGATGGTAATGTATGGCCACTTTATATGGAAGCGGAACCATTGCAAAGCCTTCAGTCTGGCCTTTCAGCAAGGGCTTAGACGAGTGGGGTGTATAATACTATGTGTACGTATGGATGCCGATGTATATGGTGCTAGAAACATGTTAGGCAGAGCAATTTGTTGCTCGGAGTATGGGGAACAGTTCGCCCTAAATATCAAAAGAAATTTCTCTCGCACTAAATGGTTGAAGAAGAGCTTGTTTTCTTCTTTTACTATGAAGCCATTTCGTTACATGCAACAATAGTTTTTATGCTCGCTCGTTCTGTAATCTGTACCGAAGCGACCAACTCTTCCGCCTTTGCAGTCAATGGGATTCACGATTCTCAGGCTATGGAGCTGAGACTGGGCTGAAGCGAGTACACTATAAGGGTAAGCGTCGTCGCCGTTTCCTTGAAGCTTGAACATCACTTGTATGTTATAGGCCAAGCATTCATGTTTTCTCGGCATAAATCATCCTATATAGTGCACACTGTAGCGTATGTAGTTCACTTCTTTTATGTTCTGTAGCTGATAGGCTTTTGTTTAAATTGCTGTAACAAAATCGTCCTGTTTTTGCATACAGATGTGATTTTATCTCATATCTGGCGCAAATCAGGCCTTTTGAATGGAGCAGTTAAGGGTGGAATTTAATTTATTGAATAAGCTGCATAGTTGGAATTCATGAAAACTATACAAACTCGGGCATCAGCAGACAAATAGAAATACAAATAGTACGCAATGCGAAATTGTTTCAGTATTATATTTCCGTAGTATATATTGAAGTTTCTATACGAGTATGAAGCATTGCCTTTATTACATTTTCCTAACAAAATACCTTGGACTGCTCGTTTCGAGATAAGGTTACAAAAGGAATGGTAGATAGTAAGAATTGCGATACATATTTGCATAACACTTACATTAAAGCATGGATATGTCAATGTCCTGTTGAAATTCCTTGCTTGATAATTTAGAAACATAGCAGCGCCCGCTCTAGCACTTACGCCACCCCGGGCAAGAGGACAAATTGACATCCCTTCGGTGTACTATAGCAGACATATTGATAGTAGATAGTATGCACTAGGTGGGCCAAACGTAATCACTCTATCGCTGTAACTTTTTTCTCCTTCTTTCTTTCATTTTTCCTAATTTCTGAAGTAAACAAACGTAGAATACGAACTGTCAAGCCATGAATCTGCTTACTCCTAAGGAACGCGGGCATATTCTGAAGAAAACATTTCCCGGTCGGTTAATCTCTCGTTTTGGTGATTTGCACTGGCCGGCCATATCACCCGATTTAACTGTTCCAGACTTCTTTTTATGGGGTTTTTTGAAGTCGCGGGTTTACGTAAACAAGCCTCAGACTCTTGAAGCCCTTAAGGAGAATATTCGCCAGGAATGCGAAAACCTGTCGCCCGATATTCTGGGAAGAGTGATGGAAAATGCCATAAAACGGGCCCGTATGGTAATCAATTGTGGCGGCGCGCGGCCAATTGGCCGATATCATTTTTGCGACTTGGTACAATAAATTCTAAGGGATTAAATAAACGTATTTCATAAACAAAACAAAAGTTTTTTTTTATTAAGAAAAATACAGCAAAAGAACAACGAATGATTAGTTTTGGCCCACCTTGTATATACGCTTAGCGCAATTCGCCACAGTTTGTTTGTTTGGCATTTTAAAACTAAAGCTTAGTAATAAATTCCATGAGCAAAATTTTTTTTCACCCTTCACCGCCGTCAAAAAAATTTAAATATGTCACACGAGAACCTGGCGGCGATGGGCGTAGCCAGAGGGGGGCAAGGAGGGGCGAATGCGATTGTCTTTCTCTTTGGACGACTCTTTTTTCTATTGCGACAATCCCATATTTTCATGCGTTTCATTTCATGGCTTCGGAGCTGCAGAGCACAGTGGCGGATTTACCAGTAGGCTGAGTAGGCTGGAGCCTAGGGCGGCAGACTTCAAGGGGCGGCAAATTTGGGGCAAATATTTTTTTTAGGTTGTACTCACTGCCGTGGAATAGATTTGGCACTCATCGTCATCATTAGATACCGCGGTGTGGGAACAGGCGAAACGGGGTTTTATCTTCCGTGAGATATAAAATTGAAAAATGTTTGTCGCTATTCGCTCAGACAAGGGCGTACACAGAAAAATATTTTCGGGATCAATTTTGGAATAGTGGTTGACGTTCGTCAGCCACGGGTGGATATCCTAAAGCCGTCAAGCACGACCGAATCACTGTGCGTACGGAATTTATTTGAAAGCTTCACATCACTACAGTTTCAAGCCAGTTGCATGAAGTCCAAACCGGCACCAAGTCGCATCATCGTTTATAGATCCACTGAGATTAAATCCACCAGAGATGTTCGTTTTTTTTTCTCTTATTATTTCAGACACCGAAGGGCTTTTAAGGTGATCAGACTTCCGAAGGCCCAATGCTGTACACATACTTGCGGAATTTGGTTTTCAAGCAAATCAGCAGTCATACTTCCAGGTTCCAGATCCGAGGTCTACGTCGCAAAAGCGTTGTGAAATTCTCTGATGCGCGACAGACAGAGAGAGGTCTGAGCGCAGACTAGGGCGAGGAACAGGATCTGAGTGTACGTATGGACGGCCAGAGGTCGAAATTCTTCAAATTGCCTTCCATAAACTCACCGTTCGCTGCGCTCGCCATATTATATTTCCCAGCAACGCTACATATTAAAAATGTTTGTTAATTCTGAAAAGCGCGACAGACACCGAGGTTTAATCGGAGCGTATACCATATGTCGACGAGGTTATTATACCCAGCCGAACGATCCGTGAAGGTCTTCAATGACTCCGTTCCTTTGTTGCTCTGTTGAAGGAAGCGGGGCTAACTCTACGGTTTTCTAAATGCAACTTTCTCGCACTTGAAACAACATTTTTGGGACACGGGATAGCTGAAGATTTGTCGAAGCCGGGTTTGGAAAAGACGCTAGCCATCGAAAAGTTTCCAACTCCGACTAATGTGACCGAGGTAAGACGATTCCTCGGATTAACAGGATTCTTTCGGAAGTTCATCCGCGACTACGCAATCGTTGCCCGACCACTCACCGCATTGCTGAAGACGACAGGTAACCCAACATTTTCTTGGAAGGATGTGCATGAAGCCGCATTCGAAAGCCTGAAACGAGCTTTAACCAACGAACCAGTCCTAACCATGTACGATCCGAACAAGAGCCACGAACTCCACACGGACGCTAGTTGTAAGGGGCTCGCAGGAGTACTCATGCAGGAGACCGAAGGTGGGGTATGGAAGCCAGTGTTTTTCTTCAGCCGCCAATGCAACGAAAGGGAGAAGAACTACCACAGCTTTGAACTCGAAGTTCTCGCAATAGTCGAATCGCTTGACCGATTCCGACTCTACCTATTGGGGAAGAAATTTCGAATTATCACAGACTGCGCCGCTGTTAGCACAATGAGGATGTCGAATCCGATGATACCAAGAGTGGCTAGATGGCTCCTTAGATTGCAAGAATACGACTATGAGATTGCACACCGTCCGGGAAGCGCAATGCCACACGTTGATGCGCTCAGCCGCTCACCGGTCGAAAAACCGAGTGAAGCAGTCAACGTAGCCGATAACATGATGCGTATCGAAGTCGAATCATCAACGGAACCCTCTCATGACGAATTTTCTGAATCCGCCGACAAGGTCGAACTTAGGGAACTAGGTCAGGCCAATACCGTCGCAAACAACATGACGCTGCTAATCGAAGCCGAAACCGGAGATTCGGTCGCCGCGATGCAAGCCAGTGATGCGGAAATCAGAGGAATCATCGGCGTTATTCAAGGAGAAAAATCTTCCCCGCAACAGAAACAATTGAAAAAAGAATATACGATCAGGGAAGGACGACTATTTAGGATAGTTGACGGCCAGGAGAAATTTGTGGTACCGCGAGCAATACGATGGAGAATCGTTAAGTTATATCACGATGACATGGGGCACTTCAGCGTCGAGAAGACTATAAATCGGATCCGACAGCGATTCTGGTTTTCGAGAATGCTCAACTACGTGAAAGCGTACATTACATCATGTTTGCAGTGCTGTTATAACAAAACGGTTACCGGCAAACCTGAAGGTCAGCTACACTGCTATGATGTCGACCCTGTATCGTTCCGAACCTTGCACTTGGATCATCTTGGACCCTTCCCGCGACGGGAAGGGAAATACGCACATTATCGCCGCCTCGGATCCATTCAGCAAATACGTTATCCTCAAAGCGGGTCGGACAACGAAAACTCGACCCGTTCTTGAAATGTTGAACGAACTGACCACTTTCTTTGGATTACCATGCCGTCTCATTACAGATCGAGGAACTGCCTACACGTCAGCCGAATTCGAAACGTACTGTAAAAATAATCAGATCGCTCATACAAAAACCGCTGTCCGCACACCGAAAGCGAATGGTCACGTGGAAAGGGTGAACAAGAACAATCTTAGTTTCTTACGAACATCGACAACCGATCGGCGAGGCCGGGATAAATTACTTAAACCCATTCAATGGAGCATAAACTCAATGAAGAGCTCAACGACGAGGTACAGCCCTAATGAAATAGTTTTCGATTTCCCCCTTAGGGATATGATCCACAACCATTTAGTTTTGGCCCTAATTGATGACGAATCACCCCAGCCCGAGGGTGAGACAAAACGTTGTCAATAACACATAAACGAGAAGCAGCCGCACTGAATATCATCGCAGAACGTAACCGTTGGAAGGCTAGGTATGACGAACGACATCGGAAACCGCGAACCTATGCAGCGGAAGATTTAGTCTTAATCGAAAATGCATTGGCCTCTACGGGAGAATCCAGGAAGCTCGAACCAAGGTACCGAGGACCGTATCGGATCAAGAAGGCGCTCAGGTTCGACCGATACGAAATAGAAGGCTTGCCGAAGGAAGGCCGCTCTAATGGAGAATTTAAGTCAGTCTTCTCGAGCGACAAGTTGAATCCCTGGTGTGTGCCACACCCAGAAATAGACGAAGCCGATGAAGACGAAGATGAGGAGGACGACGATGAACTCGGGACGCGTTCAAATTCAGGATTGGCCGAGCTGTGAGAGCATACACACACAAACAACATAGTGGGTACATTTTGAGCGACAGAGACCCGCTACAGTCAGTCGATATCCGTCCGCGTAACATATTGTATCGAACGAATAATAAAGTATTCAATCTGTTAGCATACCGGCGTTTTTTTTATTCCACTCCGTCCACTCCGTTCGACAAATCAACCGCGTCGTTCTCGACAATTGTCAGAAGTGGGACGAGCCAAAGGTCTAAATTTTACCCATTGGCTCACACCTCGCTGCGATCGCACCTCGCCTTATCCACAGCCTATCTGCGCTGGTCGCAAGGATGTTGGTGAATTATGAAAAGCGTAACAGACAGAGTGAGTTCTGAACGAAACCAAGGGCGAGCCACAGGATCTGAGTAAATGTATGGACGAGCCAGTACTATATTTAACGAATTGCCATACATTCGCTCACCGCTCGCTGCGTTTGCATTTCGCCTTATCCTATTTCGCAACAGCACTGCGTCGCAAAAATGTTGCGCGACAGACAGTGCGAGGTCGACGAACCAGAGGTCTTGATCTGATCTAAATCTGGGTTGCAATATTTCTGAAGCAAAGTATGCATTTCTCCATGGTTGATGCCATGTCTGGGCTCCTAGCGCCGTTTTAAATTAACTCTGAGGAAATGTAGGAAAAAAACTTTATCTAACACCCATGCCGAGTCCTTTCTTTAGTATACATTTTCCTATACAGGGTGATAAAGGAATCGGATAGAGTACAATGGCTGATTTTTCAATCAATTTCTTAGTTTTGTAATAGGCAAAATAAATTAAAATCTCGTCATTTGACGGTTGTAACTTCTGAACCTTGGCAGCTACGGCCTTGAAATATGCACCAAATATGTTTGCCAAATTTCGAAATTCCGTTCAAGAATTTCCAAATTATGGACTCTTCAAAGCCTCCCAAAAACTCAGCATCCGTAAACTGCAATTTTGAAAATAATGATACAGTTAATAAATAAATAAAAAATAATTGATGTGCTTCTTTACCTCAAAAACACTTATCCCCTGTTTCTAAAAAAAATTGTACACAATGGTTGTCAAATGCCTTTTGTGGGTATCAATTTGTTTCACGCCTTGCGGCATTTTATTTTGCTGTAGTTTCTGATTTGGTTCGTAATTCTTGCTTCTGTCTGTTCTTCTTTCCTATCTCGTTCTAAGACTACTTTGGTGTCTTTTTCGATATAATCGCTCAAAACTAAAAAAAAACACCCTTTCCCTCTTTTTTCCATGCTGCGGACCCCTTAGATTAGATTAGATTAAATGGGGGCATCGGCATATTTGCCATAGGCACTGCGACCGGTGGTCTATTGTGCCATTGCCCACGCTGCAGGTTAGATAAATTTATCTAACCGACATCTGTCGATAAATCGATTAATTTGTCCCATGCTAAGGGAGGCGATGCCCTCTGTGAGAGGGAAAGTTATGCCAAAGCATTCCTCCCGTCTCATCGCCAGTCTTTCACACTCGCAAAGTATGTGAGTGGATGTTTCGTCACCAGCCTCGCAGAAAGGGCAGGTCGCGTCTGCGACTAAGCGCATGGTTCTTAAATGCCCGTTCAGACGGGAGTGGCCTGTAAGAGGCCACTTATGATTCTGACCCTGTTCCTGCTGAGCTTAACTAACTCCAGAGTGCGTTTCTTAGAGTAGGTCGCTACGAAAAGCTTCGACTGCCTTAATCCTGGAAGGGCCTCCCAGCATACGGTGGCTGTCGTCTTCTCCCACTCAGTGATTTCGTTTCTGCATAGACACAGTGGTATACCGCAGAAGGGTTCCGGGCCGAAGAAGGGGCTAGCAGAGGCTACTCTAGCGAGTTCGTCCGCAAGCTCATTCCCTTCTATTCCAGAGTGTCCGGGAACCCATAGGAGTGTTAGATCATTGCGAGATCCTACATATTGAAGTATTTCCTGACATAGCCACACTAGTTTTGAAGTAAAGGTATGTTTTGTAAGAGCTTTGATAGCCGCCTGACTGTCGGTAAAGTTCGCTATTTTTCTGTTGATATATCCTTTGTTCTGACATTCTCTGGCGCAAATTTCTATTGCATGTACTTCCGCCTGGAACACAGACGCTAATTTCCCCATAGGTACTGAGTAGCTTACACCTGGACCACTGATGCCCGCTCCAGAGCCTGTGTCAGTTTTTGATCCATCTGTGTAAAAGCTGATAGTGTCGGGGTGAAAGGACCTGAGCATATCCGTCCCTTTCCCTCGCACAGATTGCTGATTTAAAGGACGCGTTGAAGCGTAATGTCTTAACTAGGTAGTCCGAAGGTAGGCAGAGGGTATTGCTACCTTGTGACCATCCTAGTTGATCATGGCTAAAATTGACTGTCGTGCTGAAGGCCCTGAGCCTACCAACAGCCAGCCTCGCCGACGCTTCAATGTGAATGTGTAGTGGAGTTAGGTCAAGAAGAACCTCCAGGGCAGCGGTGGGGCATGAAACAATAGCTCCAGTGATAATTAGACTGGCAAGCCTCTGGACCTTACCTAGATCCGACTTACCAGTGCTAGTTGAAGCCCTTTTCCACCACACCACCGCCCCATACTCCACTATAGGTCTAACAACTGTCTTGTAAATCCACAGAATTAAATGTGGTTTAATTCCCCAGGTCTTACCTACATAACCTCAGCAGGTCCATAGTCCCTTGATCGCCTTCTCCGTGACCGATTTCAGGTGGTCATCCCAGAGTAATTTGCTATCAAGAGTGACTCCCAAATATTTGACTTGGTTTGCCATTTTAATTTGGGAGTTGTACATAGTAGGACAACTCAGGGTTCTTGTTGTCCTGCTCCTACTGAAAGGAACCACCGTGATATTGGACGGGTCGACCCGTAGACCACTCTCCGTGCACCAATCTTGAACTATTCGCAGGGCGGTGTGGAGCACATGGGGTAGGACTTCCTCAAATTTGCCCTTAACCATGATAACCAGATCGTCAATGCGTATCCTTGGGTGGAGAACCTCTCTAAGGTTAGTCTCCACAACAGTCCATCAACAACCAAACACCACAGAAGGGGGGACAGTACCCCTTCTTGTGGGCAGCCACGAGTGGCTAAGGCGGAGAGGGTGGACCCTCCGATGCTGGTATAAATGTTCCTCGATGAAAGCATGCGTTGCACCCAGGTAATCATTGTCACATCTGCCCCTTTTATTCTTAGCGCCGTACCGATGGACTCGAAGGACGTATTGTCGAAGGCCCCTTCTATATCCAGGAATGCACAAAGTGCCATCTCCTTTTTTGATATGGCCACTTCGATTTCGTCCACTAGGGTGTGAAGTGCAGATTCAGTCGATCTGCCTGGTTGGTAGGCAAATTGTCTGGGGTGCAGCGGACTCGTCTTAAGAAGCGTACTCCTTATATGTGCGTCTAGTATATTCTCCATTGCTTTCATGAGGAACGAGGTTAGACTGATTGGTCGATACGATTTCGGATCGTCTGTCGACCTTTTTCCCACTTTGGTAATGAAGACCACCCTCACTGATCTCCAAGCTATTGGGATATAACCTAACGCGTAACTACTTCTATATATATTGACTAGGAATGGGATCAACTCTTCTTGCGCCTTCTGTAATAGCGCTGGAAAGATGCCATCCATGCTAGGCGATTTGAAGGGATCAAAGGTCCCAATCGCCCATCTAACCTTATGATAAGTAAATATAGCCCGTGCTGCCCTCCAATCGGACTGGTTGGACCTATTGGAAGTACGGCAGTGTGGGAAAGCGGTCTCGTTTAATCTGCATACTGGGAAATGGGTTTCCAGGAGCAGTATTCCTGTGTCACTCGAGTTTACAGTGATTGTGCCATTCGGCCTTTTCAGTGTGCTGATCGCATTAGCCCCATTTTTCGCCAGCACCTTATGCAGCCTAGCCGCTTTTGTGGTGCTGTTGACATTGTCGCAGAAGGTCATCCAGCTACGCCGTTTCGCTTCCCTAATCGGCTTATTATATTCTGTCAGCGATTGAACGATACACGTCCCAGTCTCCGTTACGCTTGGCCCGATTAAATAATTTCCTCACGTTTTTTCGGAGGCGAGCAAGATCATTGTTCCACCACGATACACACTTCTTGTCTTTAATTATCCGTATAAGGCAATTTTCTTCATAGGAAGATACAATTGCCTTGGTAGTATCGTCGACTAGCCTTTCTAAGCTCATCCACCCAGGGGCCTTCCTGTCTATGTGCTGCAGGTGCTCCATGAGTGTTTCAGAATATCCAGGCCAGTCAGTGAGCTGAGGGACCCTCCGCTCGATGGGCACAGGGTCCGAGGAGGCTATATTAAAACGAATGTGCATGTGGTCGGACAAAGACGGTTCGTCCGACACATGCCAGTTGCTGATGCTGTCCGTAATCGAATCGCTACACAGAGTTATGTCAAGGACTTTCTTCCTTGCTCTGGTGACAAAAGTGGGCTGGCATCCCCTATTCAGGATGTCAAGTTCTAGTGAGGTAATAATATCAAGTAAGTACTCACCCCTTCGGTTAGTGTCTGAGCTACCCCAGAGCATGTGATGGGCATTCGCATCGCATCCAAATCAATAACTCCTTACCGTACGCGGACCCCTTATTTGTAACGACTTTTTCCCCGTCATCGGAAGAACGTCCCCAACAATCCTGCAAAAACCCAGGGATGCATTATTTTTGCCGCTCGATGGTCATATTCTGTTTTATTATTATATTAACGACAACGACGTATTTTAATGACAACATGCTTGAAACATGTTGCTGAAAAATTTAATAGCCACGACAATATTTTCAGCCATTGGACCACCGACTCCCGAAAGAGAATCCTGGCTACTTCCCTGGTAGTGTTGTAGTCAGAAGCTTAACTTCAGGATGGTCTGATAAGAAACAAATTTAGTAGTCGTAATCGCTTATTATCATCACGCTCTGTGGCTCACTTGGTTGAGTCGCACTCTACGATGCTAGTTGTCTAGAGGTCCGGAAATGAAACCTCCACGTGGTCCAGGAAATATATAGTGCTTGCAACATTATATACACTCCGAAACTCTATACCTATGCAATGTAATGTTGACTCGAAGTAGCCTATATAAACGGCTGAGTGAACGCACCATGCCCCACAAGGGCTTACGGTACAGAGAGATTATTAAATGATACTCTTAGTCACACGTTAAAAATTGTACAAACGAATTTTGACCTATCCCGTACCTATCAAATCCAAAGGGCCCTAAAAGTCGCTACCACTTTATACTAAAACTTTTATCTCCTTATAAAATCTTCAATTAAGTTGTTTTGCACTATGTCAATATCTTAACGGCTTAATTAACTATGTACTTGTATTAAATTAGGTGAGTTCATTAAATTAACACCTTCACAAGAACAACTCGATTTGCCGATAGAATTAACGATAACTACCCTATCAGGTTACGGCCTTGAGGTAGGGAGCTAATTAAATGCCTATTTAGATTATCCGCATTATTCATGCAGTTGGTATTTCATCTTGAGCTATTTGCATTAGGAATGGCATAAAGCCACTTCGTTACATCACCCAGTTGTATAAACTTTGCTCCAAATTATTCTCGAATTATCGCCTCCCCCGTACATACATAATATAGTTCCATGCCATACTAATGCAGTAAGGATATTCGTTATTATTACCTCATCACTATCACAACTAGGATCAAATGCTAATCTCAAATTTCTCCGTAAAGTTTCATCAAATTGCTGGGCCAACTTGAGATGTTTATTTCATTTCCATTTAAAACTTTCACGAGATACCCTCAAGTCCCTGGAAAATCTCTGTTTCGACAGCATTATTTTATGTACATCACATCTTCTCGTGTGTCCTGACTGCGTCTTCTTGTCCCTGTCGTAACCCGAACATTTCGGTTGTTGTACATACATCTCTGGGTGGCCAAGGGGATTTTAAATTCAGTTTCAGAACGACCGTTTTAACTTTTCCCAAACAGGTTTGCAATTTATTACTGGGGAAGTTAAGTTTGCGAGATGTGTTGCTAATATCCCTTTTCGGTCATCTGTCCGACTATAGTATACTACTCGTAGAATACAATAATCCTAGAGCATACAAACACGAGAGAATCTCATCCAGGCGTAGATGAATAGAAAAGAAGAAGACGTATTCGTTGCGCAGGAAAAGGTTTTTATTTCGTAAAAAAAAATATTGGATATATCACCGGAGGAAAAAAATGTGGAGGATGTTTGAAAGGAATATAAAGTTGAGAATGAAATGGCACTTTTACGGTGTACTGTAGCGTAGGACGAGAAAAAAAAAAGTTTTGGATGGGTCATTGAGCCTCAAATAAGACTGCAACTTAATTTTGTTGAGAGACGTCATTTGGTTGGTAAAGTTTAAACTAGGTTGGATGGATGGGGTTGGAGAGCTTGCTGTTGGCGATTGTGATGAACATTACACACACAAAAAAAAAGGTTTATGTTTGGTAATATGACATGGGAATAAGGATCAACCTGAACTCTATGTCGGATTGACTTCGTGGGGAGTATTGAAAAAAAATGATTACCTTAAAATTCGTGTGGGACGATGCAGCACTTCCATACGTAATTTTGCTTAGCAGTGTCTTCATTTGTGGTTTAATCGTGTGACCATCGTTGTTTTCATGATGGTAAATTTTCTCCAACTTCACTCTTTTTTGGTGTTTGGGTTTGGGGTTTGGCCTTTTTTTCGACCAATAATAGGGTGACTTGTTTTGCAGTTACGAATGTCAGTGAAGCGTTAATTGTATACAGTGGGGTAACGTTTTTCAAATTTGCCGCGTTCGAATTCATAGCGGGGGCCTTTTTCATTTAGTCGAATTTCCAATTTTTTGATATTTACATATAGAGAGCAGTGTTTGCTGAGTGGAATTTTTATTCTCTATTCCTCAATCGCTTTTTCGTTTAAAATATTTTTCGAAACGAAATTATAATTCTCAAATCAAAATCTAGCAGCAATCCCCACAGTCAGTGGCGTGCACTCCATATATGCAAATAAGCAGTGCATACCCTCTCATTTAAAAACATTTTCTTCATAAAAGTTCATGAAAATAATTACTAATTTCACTGTTAATTTTTTCCTCAATAAATGTACCAGCGCCTTCTTTAGGTACTGTAGCTTCCACTGACATCGTTTTTTCGCCGACACTATGCTCGATAAGCACCATTTCGCCGTGCTTGTAATCTCCATACGAATTGAACATTTTCAACAGCAACAATGTTGCAGGTTTATGTGGTGAAGAGAACCACGCCTGCCTTGGCGTTGGCGAACAAAGTTGACGGACGAACGATGACTAGCGGCGAAAAATGTCGTGATAAGATTTGAGCAAAGGGAACCAAAGCGGAAATAAACAGTAGGTCACAAAATGTGTCGTTCAGTTTTCACAAAATGTTTCCTTTGTTTGTTTTTTAATATTTAAACAATGTTGAAACAGGAATTTATTATTTTTTGAAAGAGAATGTATTTTACTAATCAGAAACAAATTATAATGCACATTTTTGTACGGGGTTGGTTGCATAGCTATGTATGCATTTTGTTAGTCACACTGTGTTATGTACATATGTATTACAAAAGAAGGTTTGTATGCCTATACAGTTTAAACATTTTAGAAAATCAATAAATCTTACAATGCGAATGTTTGTATTTGTTTGATTGATTTAAATAATTTTCAAGCACTGTTTTTTAACGTTACAAAGTTTTTTTTTATTATACTTTTTTTAGTGTTTTCTAAAATAAATTAGGCGGTTTTCCTCATTTTTAGTTATACTGAGATTACTCAATTACTTAGGAAACACTAACCGTCCTTTTTATTTCGACATATCAAAAAACGTTTATACTCGTATTTATCTTTTCTTCGGTTTTAATTTTGCATACCCTCCACAAAATGGCTGTGCACGCCACTGCCCACAGTCGTATGTTTGTATCAGTATGCAATGAAGAAATTCTGTTGAATAGCTACACGACAAGAAACTTTCTAATCGCCACTTTCTAATTTTTAATTTTAATCCAATTTTTCTTATTTTGCGGCATTGTAGGTGCACTGATATTGATAAATTTCTAGAGTAATTGATTGGGAAACCGACCAATGAAAAGTAATTTATTTGAAACGGAAATTGTTCAATTGTTTTGCGGAAATTTGTCAAAATAATTTGAAAAATGTGTTAATCAGACATGAACATTTAGAAATGATAAATTCGTCAATTCGAAATGGAAATTCGTCAACATCATTTTGAAATTGGTCAATTCGACATGAAATTTCGTCAATTTAGCATAGCATAAAATTTCGTCTAGTTGATTTGGAAATTTGACAACATGATTTTGAAATTTGCCAATCGTAACGGAAATTCGTCAACCGTAAATTCGACAATTTTTAATGAAATGCGTGTTAAAATAATTTGAAAATTCATCAGTTTGTAATGGAAATTCCTCAATTGGAAAAATTGTAAAGATAGTTTAAAAAATCCTTTATTTGAGTTGGAAAATCGCGAATTACTATTGGAAATTCGTAAACATGATTTGATGTATTTGAAATTAAAATCCGTTAACATAATTTAGAAATTCTTCAATTTGATCGGGAAATCCATAAATAAAAAAAACGTCAACGTGATTTGGAAATTCATCAATTTGACATGGAGTTTCGTACATTTGAAATCCACCATCGTGTTTTGGAAATTCGTGAACATGATTTTAAAATTCGTAAATCTGATAAAGAAATTCATCGATTAGAAATGGAAATTCGCCAAGATGATCTTGAAAATTGACATTTTGGAACGTTTTCATGCCCTTAAATAATGAGCTTTCAAATTTGAAACAAATATATGTAGTTCTCGGTCGTTGGGGACCCTTTTGCCTTGGGGGTCCGTGTTCTAATGAACACATGGAACACCGTACGTTACGGCACTGATGGTTTAGTTTTAAGCATTTTTATAGTGTTTTCAGAACGACGATCTATGGAACTAAATTATAGTATAAATATCCACTGTCGTTTTGCTTAGGTGTTCGATTTCTGAGATTTTTTTCTTTTGTCTTTACACTATTATTACGAAATTATGCAGCGGACGTTTCCCCAGATATATTAGTTTTTCGACCGCTGTCATAATACCGTCAATTATCATGGAACCTCCCATGTCTACCGTAAATAATAAGGCAAAGTACGTCGTCGTTTGACTGTATAGAAACACTATATGCGGTTGATTCGACTTTGCCGACTCCGCTTGTACGCTTTCTATACAGGTCCTGCATCTCATCGACTAAAATCTCGAATTTTATATCCATTACGAGAGCTTTTCTCAAAGATCGAAAAAAAAAACGTTTTAGGACTTCTGTTGATTATTTTTCGATTTTTTATTGTTAAAACTCTCCTGCTAACTCTGAAGCCAGTTTACCTTTAGTAATTCAGCTTTTTCAAAGCTTCCCTGGTCTTGGCTGACGATTTGTTTCTTGTTGTTTCTTGAGTCGTACAATTTGTTGTTAATTTCGCACCTTAAAAATCATATTATATTTCAGGCCTTGGTACCGTATATTTAATCATAAGTAGGCGATTGCAAATCAGCAAGTTAAGCAGCGAAAATTTGAAACAAACACCAGTACTTTTGATTAAATATAGGGAACCGTGGCTCGAAGTATATTATGCGTTATAAGCTGTGAAATTAACGACAAATTGCACGACTCGCTAGTTTAGAAAAAATTAATCGACAAGAAACAAATGGTCAGTCAAGACCAGCGAAGCTCTGAGCAAGCTTAATCACTAAAGGTAAACCTACTTCTGCGCTAGTACACATACAGTGCGACGCTGAGCTTTATCGGGGCGGGCGATTCGATACGATGCGATTTGTTGCGAGACGATGCGAGTTCTTCCCATGCAAAAAAAACCTGATTTTTTAAGGGGATTTTATACGGCGGCGCTGGCTCGTGCGGTTTGCCGCTGTTTGGGCATGATTTCAGATCGGCTTCGGGACATGGCGCTTCGAGTGTAGTACCATCGGTATTTTCTATTTTCTCAGGGAAATACGCGTCCAATCGACTGTTGGCAGAAACACTAAGGTAAATTTGGGTCTCTGATTCCAAATTTGAGATCAAAAACAAGAAAAACTGCATGTATTTAGTTTTCTGCAGGTTTAAATGTAGTTTCTGTTGACTAAGCCAATTTTCTATTAGCTCGGGAACACTAACCTTAATTTTAGACGCTTGTTACTAACCATGAGTCATTTTGACTCACTATGAGATTTTCGTTACATAAAATGCGAGAGTGTGAATAAAAACAGCTTGCGTACAAGTCCGCAACTCAGTGGGACATTTTCATGTTTTCAACAAATGCTAATGTACAGTACTGATGCAACCTCGAAATGATTTATACAACCTTAGTTGAAAGTTACACTTTTTGGGTCGTTCATCAAAAGTTGAACGAAAGTTGAACGTGAGTTGAACCTGAGTTGAAAGTTACACTTTTTGGGTCGTTCAACAAAAGTTGAACGTGAGTTGAACCTAAGTTGAAAGTTACACTTTTTGGGTCGTTCATCAAAAGTTGAATGAAAGTTGAACGTGAGTTGAACCAAAGTTGAAAGTTACACTTTTTGGGTCTTTCAACAAAAGTTGAACGAAAGTTGAACGTGAGTTGAACTTAAGTTGAAAGTTACACTTTTCGGGTCGTTCAACAAAAGTTGAACGTGAGTTAAGTTGAAAGTTACACTTTTTGGGTCGGTCAACAAAAGTTGAACGAAAGTTGAACATGAGTCGAACCTGAGTTGAAAGTAACACTTTTTGGGTCGTTCATCAAAAGTTGAACAAAAGTTGAACGTGAGTTGAACCTAAGTTGAAAGTTACACTTTTTGGGTCGTTCAACAAAAGTTGAACGTGAGTTGAACCAAAGTTGAAAGTTACACTTTTTGGGTCTTTCAACAAAAGTTGAACGAAAGTTGAACGTGAGTTAAACCTAAGCTGGAAGTAACACTTTTTGGGTCGTTTAGCAAAAGTTGAACGAAAGTTGAACGTGAGTTGAACCTATGTTCAAAGTTACACTTTTTGGGTCGTTCATCAAAAGTTGAACGAAAGTTGAACATGAGTTGAACCTAAGTTAAAAGTTACACTTTTTGGGTCGTTCAACAAAAGTTGAACTTGAGTTGAACCTAAGTTGAAAGTTGAATTCGAGTTAAATTCGAGTTGAATTCGAGTTGAATTCAAGTTAAACTCGAGTTGAATTCAAGTTGAACCCAAGTTGAACCCAAGTTGAACCCAAGTTGAACCCAAGTTGAACTCAAGTTGAACTTAAATTGAACCCAACCCCAACCTCTGTTGAACCTTGAATGGCACCGAACACTCACCACCTAGTACCACCTAGCCCAACTTCCGTTGAACCTTGAATGGCACCCTGTAACGCTTTTTCGTTATGATTTTCGTGACGCTTTTCGAATTTATGTGCCAGAGTCAAGACATAAAAATGTCAAAAAATTGTGGGGTTGCCCATTCCGGAATGATTCCCCTGTTTGTTTTTCGGGGAAATACTCGACTAATCGGCGTGGCAAGAAACACTTATAGAATTTTGGGTCGCTGTTTCCAAATTTGTGGTCAAAGTCTAGAAAAAAAATTGTGGGTTTGCCTGCTCCAGAATGGTACCCCGTTATTTAGGGAATACTCGCCCAATAGGCGTTCATAGAAACACTAAGGGAGTTTTGGGTCGCCAATTCCAAATTGGAAGTTAAAAACAAAAAAAAAACTTTTGGGGTTACCCACCCTGAAATAGTACTACTGTTGTCTCGAGGAAATACTTGTTTGTGATGCACTGCATGTTGCCACAACTATCCTATCCACCGCTATCTTCAATAATTCATTGCCAATACATGTGCACTGTCCGAAATTTTATTATACTTATGCGTACGCTACAAGCCGGGTTGTGATGCACTGCATGTTGCCACAAATGTTACTTCTTTCACTCATTCATAGATTTGTATAACAACAATTCTTGTCAAATCCGTATGCCGCCCTTTTTTTGGGCATACGCTTACGCTACGAACTGGGTTGGACAGCACCGTAAATTTCCACAAAGGATATTTAGAAGACCAATTCATTAATACGTTACCTACCACTATTAATTTTTTAAGGATTTCAGTCCAAATACTGTCCATCAGTGTGTAAATTCGTGCATTTTGAATATTCGGACAATTCGACAATCTGGATCGGGTCGGGTCCCAATCAATCCGGAATATCGGGGCTCTACTGTATATATTTTCCCATAGTAATAGAAGCCGATCTGATATCTTCCTATCAGCTTCAAACAGCAAGCAACCAATCACACCATTTATGTACATATATGTACACATTTACAATATACCATGCCACTACGAAGCCCATTCAAACACAAATCATATCTCCCATGTCGCTGGTAGACGATTTCATCGGCGCAATGCGCATTCCAGCTTCTTTTTCAGCAACGCATTGCGCCGATGAAATCGTCTACCAGCGGCATGGGGAATATGATTTGTGTTTGGATGGGCTTCGTCGCTTTTTCGTCATGAAAAGGTTCCTCATCGCACAACCCGACGCCGACGTCGCATTCGAATGGTACAAACTGGTTCGTGCTGGTCCCCTTTAAAAGCTAAGAAATTTCTTGTCTTGCGATGGGAAGCTTCTTGCTTATTATCGCATCGCATCGCATCGCATCGCCCGTGAACGGGGTGTCAGAGTTAGCAGCAGAGTTTTAACCATAAAAACTTGAGAAATTTTCGCGTCACTTGATGATGGACGACATGAACCTCAACGCAAAAATAAATTCCATCTGAAACGTTAAAACCAGCTTATTTGCTTACATCTAACATACATACATATGTATGTTCATCGTACACAAAAAAATGCCTTTGTCAGAGGTTTTACACAAAATTATGGGTTTTTTTCAGCAAAAATTGAAGAAGGCTTTCAAAAGAAAATCACCTTCATCAAAGTGAATTCCAAACTTTTTTTCAGTAGGGCTAATGCGAGTATGTACATACGAGTATGGCACCATTTTTCGAAGAGACTTATACAATCTAATTGGCACCTACTTTTCTGACGATGATCATAACAGAGAAGACAAAATCCAGCAGACTCGTAGACGGCAAAAAAAGCAAATAGCTTCTTGATATAAACGAAAAATGTGAGTGAAGAATATTGCTGAAGTAAACTTTTTTCTCGCAAGGCTATGTTGTCCTTCAATTTTGCATTTTATACTTTCCAAATGAATATGCTCCCACACACGTTCGCGTCGTCTTAGGTATACGTTATGTCCTGGCTGACTATGGAATGGAAGACAATGACACAGTGTAAAACTACCCGTCCATCGTTAGGTGCTTGTTCTTCGTTTTTCTTTCTTTCTTTCTTTCATCATTCAACCCATTTCCACGTATTTTCCTCTTTGTGCATTACGCAGCCTTTTATTCTCGTATCGTTTCGTCTTGATTGATTGTAAGGCGAGTAGCTTCGAGAAAGGAGCTTATATAGCACTAGAACAACAACAACAACAACAAAAGCAACACAAGCAAAACCAATCATACGCCAAGCAGTATGCCGCCTGGAGCCGGAATCCAATCACTTTAAAAATCAATAAATTCAAAGGAGCGAACGAGGTCGTCGGGTGGCGAAAAAAAAGAGGTTCTGACGGTTTTTCTACCAACGTATGCTAAAAATGTCACCGACAAAGCCCTGCGACCCGCACTCCCAATTTATATGGTGGAGCTCGCATCGGTAACACGGGACTAATACTCTTTTGTTGGTGTACCAAATGGTTGTTTTCGTCGGATCCCTCTATTCTATACGTATGGAAAGGACACGACTAGTGTCGCTGCTCGTCGAATAAACTATGCAGGTTTTACTGCATCAGCAAATAAATCAAATCGAAACATTCGAGACAATTGAATTAGATATTCATAAAATATCTTTGTCTCGTGAAAGAGCATCGCCAGCATTTGTGTCAATATCCCTACGGCCAATGGATGAAATTGGTAAAGATGATGAATACATTCCCCATACGACGAGGCGGGTTGACTCCATTATATTGTGAAGCGGTGGCATTATGACATTTCGATGTTGTTTGTCTTTTTTTTTCGGAGTGACTTATTTGGCATTTCTTTCGATCAATTCAATATATTGAATGGCAGAGTAGAGCAAGTAATTCATCAAACGACAGATCAAATTAATGATCCGCAATTGACAATGTTTCGCGTCAATTGTTATGCGTTTTTATCCAATAAATTGAGAATGGAAATTGAATTCAACCTTTCAAATTTATTGTGAATGGTGAAATGTTGCATTGGATTATCAAGAGATTCACTCTGAGTACTGTCTGGTTAGATGTATGCATGTTCTTATTTAATTGACGCGATAAATCGCACCAAGTCTACTTAAAATTAGGTTGAAGTCACATAGGTATTGGTGTATAACACCGGAGAGTATTCTTTTAAATGAAGTAAAAACCGCAGCTGATTATAATACGTTTATTATAGGTACATATCATGTTCAGTATTTTTTATAATTTCTGTTAATTTTTTATTCCAGATTTTTATTAATATAATGGCGAGGCGCAGAAAATGTTTCGCTGAATGGTTCAACTCGTTAGTAGTTATGTGGATTGCAATTTCGGATATATGTTTAAGTGGTAAGTATTCTGTTGGTGATTTCAAACTGATACAGAAAGACTATTTTCTAATACGGTGCCCAGAAAGATACGATTTTGGTCGGCAAAGATTATGTATTTCTTTGAATTTTGGACAGGATTATTGAGGATGGTCCCCTGATTATGGGGAAAAAACTGGTAAGAGTATCTACCTAGTTGTTCGAAAGTTATGGGAAATTTTTCAGCATTTTTTTTCAGCATTTTTTTTTAAATTTTGCTTAAAACACTAACAACAAATTGTTGTAAAAGCAAAAGGTGCCTTTTTAACTATCCAGTAGAGGACATAATAGCTCAACTGTACCCCCGAGCCACTAAGGCTCCTAGTGGAAGACTGCTCTCGTCAGCGGGGTGGGTTCCGCTGACTGTTAAACAGTCAGGTGCTTGAGATCACGGGCTCACCATTTCAATCTTATTGCCCAATCATTTTTTTTTGTAGAAGACGCCCGCACCCATCTTACTTTCTATTTTGTTCTTTTAGCACTTCATTAATTAACTAATTAATTTCTATTTTAACTTCACCTTTTTTATATTTCTTAATTATAATGATAAAGATATTTACTTACTTATTAATAATCTAATGCATCGTAAGACAAATATACTTAGCTTCTTTTTTTCTGGTCGGGTTCCCACGTTTCTTCTCCGGGATTCAACCGACTCCAACCACAACTCAAAAAAGAAGAAGGAGCTGTTCTCTAATTCGCATTAAGTGTCCTTAGCATTGATATCACTTAGACCTTTTGCTGAAAAAAAAACGCTGGAGCACTATTGCATAGGTCAAGAATGGGTCCCGGTGTCCTACAAGGCGACTAAGAAGACAGGAATTGTGCGCTCACCTGTGCGTTGTGGATCGCAACACCTCTAAACAAAAAAAAGTCTGCAGTAAGACATTTAGAAGATGTCTTTGGAAGGAAAGAATGCCTTATTCTTACCTCTCTAGAGGGTGTCCGGAAACAGCCGCATAAACGCACCGGATTATGATTCCCCAGTTGATTACCCATTCACTATTCTAGCTTGTCTAGCTTGGGAGATATTGGCCCGTATGAATAAAAAGTAGTAAATTGCACTTTACTACTTTTTTTTGAAGTAAACATAGATTTCTAGTATTGTTGCTATGATTAAAATGACGTTTACTGCACTACAACTTTCGAACATACTACAAAGGGGAAACATTAGTAGATTTCATATGAATAAAGTTAGCTTTACTACAGTGTACGTAACAATTTGCAAACTACAAATAGGTGATGATTTGTAGTAATCTCCGATATTCCGTGATTCCGGTTTTCAGGTTTGGCAAAAATATTTTATTAATTGAAAATGTATACCTAACTTACAAATTGTATTATTATTTTCTAAGGTTGGTGTTGGTGAATATATCGGAATTCACCAAACCACAGCAAATAAAATTATTTGGGAAGTGGTGAAAAAATTATAGCGAGGTCTGAGGAGTGGATAAAATTTCCAACAACGGAAACCGAAATGAAAGAGGCACGAGCACTTTGGCAGCAAAAATTAAATTTTCCACATGCAATCGTGGCTGTAGATTGCACACATGTCCTTATCGTGACACCGCATATATACATACATGGGGACGAATTTGTGAACAGAAAGGGCCTAAAATCATTTAATGTGCAACTTGTAATGCCAAGAAAATATTTACAAGTTTAGATTGTTCATGGCCAGGGTCCATTCATGACTCCTGCCTATGGCGAAACTCAGCCGTTCGTCAAGTAATGGCGGAAAACAGTTCTGGCGCAATAATTTTAGGTGATGAAGGATATGCCATAGCACCATCACCATGGCTTTTAACAACATACCGAGACGCAAGAACACCAACCCAAGTTGCATATAACAAATTACATAAGGCAGAAAGAGTTAAAATTGAATGTGCATTTGGGCAAGTAAAAAGAAGCCAATTCTGAGTTCCACAATTAGAATCAAAACTTCCCGAGTGCCATCCATGATATTAGCGTGTTTCATATTACACAACGTTGCCAAGTACCTTAATGATGTAGACTTTAGCTTTGAAATTGAGCTCCAGGATCAATTTGCCAATAGACACGATAATCCCCAAAATTTAAGTGAAAAGCAAAAAGTAAAGGCACGCCGGGGTGCGATGGCCCAACTTCTCTCATGAGTTATTAATTCAATTAATAACTCATAATTTCCTTCAATGATGTACTATTTATTTTACTTAATTCAGTTAAAAAAACATTTCATTTTCGAACAACTCATTTTTAATTCAAAAATTATATTTCAGGTAAGTTCGAGGATATACATAAACAAAGTAAAGCATTTTTCGCCTTCTTATACTAAAGATACACATCTATGACATAATTTCCTCCATTTGATCGTCGAAATCACCACAAGGGAGGTAGAAACGATTCCAAATCCTCCTTTGTGAAAATTGTATATACAGGGACAATCGCTGATGTTGCTTGACGAACGTTTTTAAAGAGTCGCGAGTCTCGATCTTAACCGCCTCGTTGGTCATGCCCTGACGCATTTTCTCTCGAGAATAAATCATATTTTTTTAACAAATTTATTTAGTCGCTTCGGAAGTGACGGGACGGAGTTGGACGAAATGAGAAAGTCACGACAACCCTCCCAACTGTCGCCCTCTTCGGCTTCTTCAAAAATTTCAGCAAGCAATCGTAATTGTTACGAGATGCCGGTGAATTCCATTTCTCGACTGTCGATGCTACCGCACTGTCTCTGTAGAATCGCATCGATATAAATTCGTAGCCTCTCTTCGAAATTTGTTGATGTGACAGAGCCAAGTTGCAGTGCCTAAAACTTTTGGAGAAAAGTCTCCTGCTCGGATCGGGAGAGTTGTCGAAGTTTTATGGCGAAAATATCTAATCCGCTTTCTAGGCGTTTTTGCATTGTCGGTCGTGTAGTTGATGAGTTGAATGAGTTTCTGTACATGGGTCAACTGTAGAAGAAGTCGGCTGAAATGATGACTCCATAGCCAAATCACAATCTTCAAGTGATATCTCCGATGATCCCATGGTGGACGGGCACTGGAAACAATTATGAATTAAAATTAAATAACTAAAATACACATAATTGAATATTCTTACCTTTTTAATAAAAATTGAGGCACACCACAAACAAAATCAAAACCGTCAGAGAAATCAGCCTAATTATGACGCATATGACAGCGCCTACTTTTTGAATTGTAGCAGATACTACTATTGCATTTTCGAAGTACAGGGTGGGCAAAAAGTCCCTTTCCTATTTATATAAGTAATAACTTTTAAATAAAGTGATTAAAACCAAAAAAAATATCGCAAAATGAGCTTTAATTTGTGTATTTTATTTACATTAGATCAGACAATGAACTTGTTGCAACATCACTTTCCAAATCGTGTCATCTCGAAAAATGGTGACATAAAACGGTGGCTATTTTCGCCTGATCTGACTGCTTCAGACTTTTTCTATTGCACACTTCTCGAGTTTCTATGGGACTACCTCAACGAGAAGGGTTGCGTCAACAAACCACAGACTTGACCGAAGTTAAAAGAGAACATTCGAGCGGAAATTGGACAGATCACACCGGTCACACTCCAAAACGTTATCAAAATGTCGTGAAAAGAGCCCATTCTTGCGTGAATTCTGATGGTGCGCACTTATCGGATATAATTTTCCACACCTAATGTAAATAAAATTCATAAATTAAATCTAATTTTGCGATATTTTTTTTTGGTTTTAATCACTTTATTTAAAAGTTATTACATATATAAATAGGAAAGTTACTTTTTGCCCACCCTGTAGTAGTTTCAGTATTTACAAAAAAAAATTATTATTCATACGAATACATGTAGTATCTACTTTTGAGTAGTTTCTACAAATTTGAAAATTTACCTACTACTTTTTATTCATACGGGCCATTAGGCTTTAAGTCGTGCAAGAAAATGATTTTTTAACAAATCTTTAAATGCCTGTGGCAGCTTAAGGGTTAAGCTGAGGGGGTATGTTCCGTACAACTTTTTTGCTGGAAATCAACTGAGGAATCATTATCCGGTGCGTTTATGCGGCAGTTTCCGGACACCCTGTATATTGTTTTGTTAACAATAAAAAAAATTTGGCTGTATCTTGACGGGATTTTTTTATTATTTAATAGCGGGATATTGAAATGGCGGGATTTTGTAATGTCGGGATAACGTAAAGCGGGATTTTTTGGAAAATGCGGGACTACGAACGAGGGGGATTTTGTTTTTCGGGATTGTGTAGGTATCCCCTTTTTTTACCATAATCAGGGGAGGGGCCATCGCCAAATATCCTGCAAAAATCCAGATATGTATGATTTTTACCGACCAAATATCGTATTTTTCTTTGACTAATAAGCCATATTGTGTTCGTATTAAGTGATGCCCAGACCAACGCGTCACGAATTTTCCGTCGCGAATCCGCGCCGGAAAATTCGCGTCACATTTTTTGGTACCCACACCGGCGCGGCGGGAATAATTCGCTGGGTACTGTCACTCACAGCTGATATCATGTTGGTGCCTTAGAAAAGGTACAGTCGAGAACGCATAACTGCAAAACGCTTAAGTGCAAAAAACGCATTACTGCAATACTTTTGAAAGCCCCATGATTTTTCACATGGTTTTCATATAAAATTGTCTTGATAAGTGCAAAACGCATAAGTGCAAATTTCGCTTAAGTGCAACGAAAATGTATGAAAGGTAATGCATACGCACACATAAACTGCAACGGATAAGTGCAAGTTACGAATTTCGATGTCGTGCATTCGTTTTGTACTTAAAAATCCAGTTTGTTTGTCATGAATATTGATGCGATTTTTGTTGTTGAAGGTGCTGTGTACTTAATAGTTAAAAAATGCGGATCACTGTAAATTTAACAAGCAATTTAAAATCCAAACGCGCCTTTTGACTGGATCAAACATGATACATACTATGAGTGGCAAATTTATTAACACAAGGAAACCCGAAAATAACTAAATCCGAACGAGTGACAAGATAATAGAAGTATACGGCGCCCAATTTTGATTATCATTGATGATGACAATTCATTGACTTAAATTCGACATTGGGGCCTTTCTGACTCGATTTTGATATTGAATCAATTGCATTCTAATGGAAAATACGCTCTGATTTATCCAGGATTGCTTGGCTATTAAACTTAATTAGTTTTGCCCGTTAATACGTTTTGGCATTTCATATAAAACATTTTGGACAATTTGTTAAATATTCTATTCTCGTGGGGCTAATCAACATTAAAACGGATTTTTTCTTTTGCATTAATTTGTTTTACTAAATCACGAAAAATGAAATATCTTTCTTTTCCAATGAAATTACTGAACCAAAAAAAAATCAAAATTTGACATACTGAATATCTGGAAAACTCCTATGATTTCGCTTAAAGGGATCGCATGTTTGATTATTTCCGGTTAACATTAATAAAATGCCATGATTAAAATTTGAGGACTCCGGGAGGTCTATTTCAAGTCTTTCTGATTTATTTCGATTGACAGATTTTAATCTGCTAAGGTGAATATATCCTGTTTTGCAGACGAAATTAATACTGATAGCTTACATGTGGATTTGCATAATATGCAATCACATATTGTATCTTTACTATCGTTACCTTTCCATACACAGGCGTATGTATTTTTTTGTTGATGGTGAACCTACTTTGTAAGAACCTTTTAATAATCCTGTTGTTTAGCTCTGCCAGTATCTCCGATGCCTAATTTTAACATTGTTATAAATCGTCAACTTTAATTAAAGTTAGACTGTTGTATTGCCGGAATCAAAATTTTCAGAGGGTGTTTATGTTGTATTGCCTCCAGTGATGCCGAAATCAAAACGCTGATTTTTATTCACATGAACCTATATATTTCGGGCTGTTAAGCCCATCTTCCATTGTCATATTTCTTTTGTCTGTTACTGTATGGTTTTATCGACATATTTTTTGACATAACTTTGATTAATTTATTGTCACATTCACCATCATTGGTTGACATTTAAAAAATTTAATTCACAAGGTATTTTTAATATTTAGTTAAGTTAAACTTTATTTTTTTAATCAAAATGTTAAATTATTCACAGATTGTATAACCCTGAAGATGGGCTTAGCAGCCCGAAATATATAGGTTCATGTGAATAAAAATCAGCGTTTTGATTTCGGCATCACTGGAGGCAATACAACATAAACACCCTTTAACATTGTTCTTCTTGCAACGAAACCATTATTTATTTATATTTTCTTCTTTCACACTCCTAAAACATTGAAAATGATGTCCAATATTCTCCTGTTACAATTGTCCTTTTCCGATTATGTGGCATCTCCAGTATTTATGCTTTGGAATTAAAAGGCGACAAAAAGAATATATTTCATTGTGTCGATAAATTTACCACATATAGTATGGGGAAACTAATTTAATTAAGTAAAACTGGGACGCTAGGAGCAATTTAGATATTGAAAATGATTGAAGAGAGCAATTTACTGAATGATTAAGAACTACTCAGCCTAACACACACTTTAATACAATTTTTGCAAGCCTAATATCCTTTAATCTGAAATTATGTTTTTTTTTTGTAAATCTGTTCGAAAACGGATAAGTGAAAAAACCGGATAAGTGCAATTTTTCTTGTTGCCGGAGACGATTGCACTTATCCGTTCTCGACTGTATTCGATTTATGTAAGGAAGGGACTTAGACATGACAGGGAATAACTGCAAGAACTGGCCAAATACAATTATTTTAACATTTATAATCATGCTGCAATTTTCGTGCACTATATCAAAATATCTGTACATTATGTAACTGTTTACATAGCATGGTTACGCAAAATGCGTAGTTACATCTTAGAGAAAGCATGCGTTAGTCCAGAGTGGGCATCAGAAAATAAAAATGGCACCGTTCTGACACAATTGCAGTCCATAGTATGCGTGAAAATTTTATGCAAACGTCAATTTTTTGTTTACAATTGAGAATATAAAATCCGCGCAATATTCATTACTCTCTTAACCTTCGGGCGGGCGCAATGCATCTGACAGATTAAGTGACTAGTTTTTGTTGCGCCAATCAGCGATATGAAAAGGGAGAGATCTGAAACTCACAGTAGCTTAATCCTTATCGATCAACTACCTAAAGCAGTTTTCAGTTTCTATCTACCATATGCCTGACGGGCGGGAGGGGATAAAATAATCTCTCAGATGTATTGCGCCCGATTGTGTTATTTTCTCTTTTTCTATGAAAATGTTCACATGTTATACTCTTCCCATTGCGCAATAACGTTGTGTTGACTTTTAGGTTCACTAAATCGTTCAATAGTGTGTTTTTAGTAAAAAAAAGCTCACATTTTTTTAGCGGTCGAGTTGTTGGAGGTTTTTTAAATATTGAAGCTATTGAAAGCAGAATATTCTTAGAAAATTGGAAATGTGAAGGGTATTAAACTTTGTGAGCCAGTTTTTGTTTCTAAAACTTCGTAGAACTGTTTGAAAAAGACAATGCAATAATAAATAAGAGTCTAAAATATACACAAACTTAGTTTCATCCCTTTTTCTTCACTTAATCTGTCAGATGCATTGCGCCCGATCGTGTCAGGATTAGTATTGCGCCCGCCGGAAGGTTAAAATGCCGACGTGATATTTAACCGTTCTGTTGGCATATAGATCCAGACAGACCATTGGTACCTACTATATCTTGATGAAAAATATCGTTCAATAATATTTTCCACCCCTTTCCATATAAATTTCAAAGGAACCGACAGCCACAAATGCGATCAAATGTTCGGCGAAATGTAAACTATGTCTAAAGAATCGAAACGGCGCATCATCGTAAGACACAGTATGTAAACTGTTTCTAGATCCAAAATTAGACCTCTTCAAGAAATAAGATTGATTTCACAGAAGATTCAGCTACACCTTAGGCATAATAGCTCGTAGGCGGCGTCAGAAGGGTTAATAATTGCATCGACAATATTTTGACATTTGAATTATTTCGTGGAGTGTAGTGTAATAAATTTGGAGTCAAACACATATGGGTTGTGTGATCACATAGCCACTCTGGACTAACGCATGGCATGTGTTGCTATGTTTTCTCTAAGAGTTACATATACAAGCTTGAATATTCTATTGAATTGAATGTTTACTTTGCATAGTTACGCCATATTTTGCTTGGTTACGCCATCGTATGAAATTGCATTATAACTTTTAGTATAATCCTTACGTGATTCCTTACGATGGCGTAACCAAGCAAAATATGGCGTAACTATGCAAAGTAAACATTCAATTCAATAAAATATTCAAGCTTGTATGTAACTACTTAGGGACAAACGCAAGCACCGAACCACCAGGATCCTCATTTGCTATCGTATACTATTCATGAATGGAACGATTGACCTTGTAGTCTTTCGGAAATCTGTCGATATCCCTGCAATCCTTTGGTGTGGCAGAACGACGAGCGAGGTGGCGCTAGACTCAACATAAAATTGCCGAAAGGGTCATCGGATCCTCTTTTTATTTCCGGTCAGTGCACAGGGTAGTCAGAGATAACCGTCAACCTGGATCTAGGCCACAGCAATTTCACAATCAGCTTCACAATCAGCTACTTCGACAATCCGTCGATATCTTTGGAATACTTGAGTCCAGCGAAACGATCAAGGTTTCGCTGGACTCGCAACAAAATTCTCTTAGGTGGCATCGGAGCATCTTTCCTGTGCAGCTCACAGGGGGATAACCGAGATAAGTACAATAATTCACAAAATGTATGCTTTTGTCAGTTGTCAACCTAGATATTGGTCACAGCAATTTCACGATGAACTTCGTACTATGGACTTTGGAAAATCGTGGATATCTCTGCAATTCTTCGGCCGAGCGATACGATCGGGGTGTCGCCGGACTTGCCACAATAGGGCAATTTATTTGTGTAACAACAACGGCTAAAAACCTTCTTTCCTTGGAATTCATGTTTCCAAAAATGTTACAAACATTCAAAACTTAAATGCTCGGTCAATACATAAACAACTCATTCCAAATCTACATCTTTTTCGGGTACACTAACATCAAGTGGTACTACACTGCACCTGTCAAATAAATTATTTGAATAAAATGACATTAGGTAGCAAATATTCGAACCGGAAAAAATACTGCAAAACTGGCGAATATTCGCGTTGGTGTGGGCATCTCCATACAACGCAGTGTGTTACAATTTTGACGCCGCGGAAAAATTCGCGCCGGTGTGGGCATCACTTTATGGGCTATCTACAATGTTTCCTTCGATAAAGTGTTTTGCTTAGCATAAGTATTTTCATTCAATTCATATTACCCCATGTGTTAACTCTTTGATTTTTATGTGAATGAAAAATAAATCTTTTTCATCTTATATTTACAGCATTTTGCCTAAGAGATTTGAAAATATTTGTTCCGGAAGCTGTTGTTGTTGGAACACAAGCTCGTCTCTCTTGTCAGTACGATTTAGGACAAGTACGTATTACATTACAATATTCACATTCACTTCATTTTAATACATATGTAATCGGATTTTCACGCTTATTTTCATTCAATTTTCTTTTAGGCTGCATTGTACTCCGTACGATGGTATTTCGAGACAGAAGAATTTTATAGATATGTTCCTAAGGAGTCGCCTCCTGGACGAAAATTTCCACATTCCGGACTGAATGTAGACGTAAGTACATAAGTATATCTATTGTTGTCTGGTATATATTTTTAATTAAGTAGTATCTTCACCATAAATTAAATTAATTTCATTGCACATTAAATACATTGTTTAAAGTCGAATAAATTCTCTTATCTGTTCCAAATTAGAATAATGCAAAATGGGCAAGCAAGCAAAAAATACATAGAAGTTTGTTTTTAAAAATATCTTATCAAATTTTGCTATAAATAATTTTAATTCAAATTGCATAAGTGACGCTGATAGGGCCAAAATAAAAATTAAAAACACACAAGTCGAACCGATCAAGAACTTTCGTAAATGTACTCCGGGAGATAAAAATTAATATGATCATCCAATCTCTGTCAATTAACATAGATTATTCTTAAGATTGTAGCTATTCGTCTTTGAATATTTTTCCATTCCAGCTCACAACGTCTGATTCACACTACGTAACAATTTTGGGCGTTACAAACGATCTTACAGGAAACTTTCAATGTGAAGTATCGGAAGATGCTCCACTATTTCATACCGACATTAGGTTAGCGCATATGCAAGTCGTCGATTTGCCCAAATCTGATCCAATCTTACAAGTGGACAAAGGTATCGTAGGACCAAATGATTTGTTCAAAGGAATTTGTACAGTGGGTAAATCGTTTCCGCCGGCTAATATGACGTGGTATATCAATGGACGAAGGGTGAGTTCTCTGCTATTTGGAAAAGAGAGAGGCTTGTCTTTGACCTTTTTTCCTAAATGCTTTTTATTCGAATGTGATTTATAATTCCTGTGTTTGCGTTCTTACCTCTTCGCAGGTCTTCAAATCGCCATTCCAACGAATTACCTACCACCCGCAAGAAGGTTCATCCACCTACTCTACGCTAGAAATGTATCCGCACAGTCAAATTATGCAATCGGTCTTTCAGCCGACACCGAAATTCCACACCAGCCTATTGCTACTGTGCGAAGTAACCATTTTACGAATGTATCATCGAAATGTTCAGCAACGAATTTTACTAACGCGAACGGGTGCAACGACTATTTCACCAAATCTTCTAGGACTCGAGGGATCTAAGCGAGGCAACGAGCCCGACAATTCACCTTTGACGGGAGGTGCATACAGACTATATCAGCTGAATTTCGGAGGCTTATTGCTGCCTTTGCTGCTCACTATCGTAAATATCGCGCCATTACGGTGGTATTATCCGATATGGAAGAAGCGTCGATATTTGTGACGACATTAGTCGGTAGATATTAGAATCGATAGGCGGTAATTTCTGTATGATAAAATAATAAGACACGCAAAAGTGTTAGATCAATTGACTTTAAGTTGTGCCAAAGAATCAAATTCGGAAGAAAGCATAGAATTTAGGACAAGAAATATTAGATATTTTTATGTAAATAGAGAATATTGTTACTGTTAAGTGGACCCGCAAACATGCACTGGATGTAATTGGAACAGTTCCGACGTGTACAACTTAATCTAAAATTCGCACTTAAGTCATCACCATGGCTTTGTATTCCCAACCAATTTACAACGATCCAACGATGATAATCCAATTATTTACTCTACAAATTATACAACCATCAAACCATAAATTTTCATTAGGAAAAATTAATGAATCCACTAAGAGGATACAGCAATATAAGAAAATCGCATCAACAATCCCTTTCAAACAATTAAACTCATTTGGGACTAATGTCGATGTGAGAAGCAAACAATTCTTCTTCCGTAGGATTATGTGAATGCTGCTTCGTTCCAATGCTCTAGGACAGAATTTGTTCCATTTATTCCATTTTGAAAACAGATTTACAAAGTTCGAAAACAAAAGCAACAAAACAATTTTGAGCTTCGTGTGATATTGAAAGTAATTTTTATCAGTATTGAAAATAATCTATGTACATCCTCCGTACGGATAAAAATTGGGTCACTTCCGGCGAAGTGATTCCATAAAGTTTATGCGATCTGAAGTGCGGCATAGTTGAAATAAGGACTCATCCTAAAATTCCAGCAGCACCAGTAGATTCTTGATAGCCGCATCATGAAGGTTGCCTTGTTTGCGAAATGGAATTTATTAGAAAACAAAAAGTTGAGTCTGTTGGTTTTTCGTTTCTATGCATATAGACAACCGAGTCTATACTTTGGGAGTAGATTTTTATTTTTTTATTTTTCCGTTAGTCAATATTCCGGGAAGTTGAAATAAGCTTTATTGGACAGGACTAACATAATTATGATGTAATGTAATTTTCATACTGAAGTTCTTCCTCTTTTTTTAGATTGCAATTTGTATTACATTCGAGTTAATTCTCGGAATAAGTACAATAATTAACTCAGAAAAAAAATGTTTTTTTATACTCGTACATACACCTCGATGGATGGATCAAAGTGTTCGAATTTTGCGAAATTATTTTTTCGCGGAATGATTCAATCACGTCCAGTGAATCGAATGAGATTTAAGAGAGAATATTTAAAATTAGTATACATTTAAAATAGCTTGGAATGTTATTAAAACAAATATGATAAATCAAAATATGAAAAAAATCAAATAAATCGACTTAATCTTCAGAATATTATATGAACAGGAATCGTGAAAGTGTCGAATAAAAATTGATATAAATCTAAATGAAATTGAGTTTTTTTTTAGTGATGCGAAAGGTACCTTTGGCATTGGTAAGGTAAGTAGCGATGTAGTCATCCGACCTTTACTATCATTTTATTTCCTGAAGGGAGAACGCTGCTCGGAACCACCTTTGACTTAGTGTTCCGATTTCGTTAATTCCTACATAATGTCCACGTCGCTCTGGATTTGGAGGTAGGCCTTCTATGGCTGACCCGTGAGCGATTTCCTTACAACAGAACATATCTGTGACTTTAATTGGGGAACATTTCTGTGGTTTGGTGGAAATGGTTCATAAATAAAAAAAATATTAGTGGTGGGGTGAGGTTTGTATGGCAGCCCCATTACTCTATAATACACGTCGAAACTCTCTCCGTTGTGACCATGGTAAGTCGCGCCTATTGTAAAATATTTGGTCTTAGGCCAATCGATGAAACCATAAAAAGTGGTGTAGATGTAGAGTCGCAGAAAAAAAAGTTTTAAGTAGGCATTAAAGCTTTCTAAATATCCTATTGTTATATTTTTCTCGTCTTTTTTAGACGTTCCAGTGGGTTCGACAGATTTTCGCGTACACGATAATGAATAACATTCGCTTTACTGTAACATTATTTATTACATCACACAGGGATACATACACGATCTACAATTTAAGTAAATACTGACTAATTACTGACACGACATAATCCACGGTTAAAACTTTACTGACTTTTGACTCTAGTCGACGCCCTTTATATCCATTTCCACTATTCGGGAAACTTCGGTGATGCACTTTCCTGCAACGGCCAGAAAGGCTTCATGCCGTTTCTAATATGTCTCGCTAGTGGCACTAGCACCATCTGATGCCAAGTACGGATATACCATTTGGGTTGACGTATCCTAGACACCCAACACCATTTATTTGTCCATACGTGTATATGCAAAACTCCTAGCGGTTCTTCCGATATTGTTTAATAAAAGTCGAAAACATCGTCTTTTTTGCATTCTATTGACTCTGGTGCCTCTCTCAATTGTTATTCAAGGAACTTTTGTAGGGCAAAGTTGGTAAGTTTTAAATTGGTTGGGTGACGGTTTTTTATTTCACGGATCTATAACGGGTTGTTACGATGAAAACATACTAAAAGCACGCGGTCGTGGGGGGTGAGCTAACGTAGGGAGAGCGGGTTAAAATATACCATTATTGTGCTTATCAGCACTATCCCAGCTATATCTCCGAAGCCGCGAACTCTATAAAAAAAAATTCTGAACAAGAATGAAAGCTTACACAATTTCCTATAAAGTTCATCTGACATGCATAGGTCAAATTCCTAACAGTTATTCAGATATAGCTAATTTGAAAATCACCGCTATGTGAAATTTCTAATTTTTGAATTAGCTATATCTGAATAACCTGTTAGGAATTCGACCTATGCATGTCAGATGAACTTTATAGTAAATTGTGTAAGCGTTCATTCTTGTTCAGACATTTTTTTTTATAGAGTTCGCGGTTTCAGAGATATAGCGGGGATAGAGCTGAAAAGCACAAGAACGGGATATTTTAACCCGCTCTCCCAACGTTAGCTCACTCCCCACGACGGAAGAACCGTTAGGAGTTTTGCATATGTAGGTACACGTGTGGACAAATAAATAGGTAGTCCAGTCATATTATCATTTCAATTAAAAAAAAAATAGAGTAAGGCTAATTTTTGTTGTTTTTAAATCAGTGGGCTCCCAGGAATCTACAACTCATTTTTCTAAAAACAAATTTGATCGGAAAGGTCCCAAAAAGGATAAAAAAGGATACTCTTTAATCCAGAGGTCAGCATGTGGTGTATCATATCAAAGGGGACGTCGAGTACATTACATATCCGGTGCTTGTTTCGTGTTCCAAGGACCCTGAACGGAATAAATCGAGGTTAAATGGAAAATTTTCGTGTTTCCCATGTATCTTTCCAAAGCCATAACTACGAGAATAATTCGAGTTGTCACTACTTTTATCACTTTTCATCATCGATAATAGCTAACGATTCTACCATTAAATTTGCTAAGAAAAAAATTGGTCGGAAAGCTCTGAAAAAAAAAATATAAAAGGACACTAATTGCACACCTTAATCGAACGTGGGAATGCGCATGCGGGGTGTCGTATCAAAGAGGATGTGAGGTACATTCCATATCCGGCGTTTGTTACTTGTTCCAAGGACCCTCAAAGGAGAAAATTGGGGTCAAATGAAAAATTTTCGTATTTCCCGTATCTGTATCTTTTCAAAACCGTAATTTCCCCCTTAAGCCTGAATTATTCCATTTAGTGTCCTTGAAACAAAAAACAAGCATTCGACGTCCTCTTTGATATGATACCCAACATGCCCACGTTCGATCAAGGTGTGCAATTAGTGTCCTTTTATGTCCTTTTTCAGAGCTTTCCGATCAACTTTTTTCTTATCAAGTTTAATGGTCGAATTTTTAGCTATTATCGATGATGAAAAGTGATAAAACTCGAATTATTCTCGTAGTTATGGCTTTGGAAAGATTCACGGGAAACACGAATATTTTCCATTTAAGCTCAATTTATTCCGTTGAGAGTCCTTGAAACAGGAAACACAAACACCGCATATGTAATTTACTCGACGTCCGCTTTGATATGACACCCAGCATGCCGACCTCCAGTCAAGGATTAAAGAGTATCATTTTTTGTCCTTTTTAGGACCTTTCCGATCCATTTTTTTTTTGCAAAATGAGTTTTTAGATACCCGGGAGCTCACTGATTTAAAAGCAACAAAAATTAGCCTTACTCTATTTTTTTCTATTTGGAGGCCTGAATTGTGATATTTTGACTGGAATATTTAGAAAGCTTTAATGCCTACTTACAACTTTTTTCTCTGCGACTCACCGCTTTCGAGAGATATATAGCCCTAAACACCAAAAATTGCACAAAATTTCCATTTGTTAGATTTGTGCAATTGGGAGGGACAGGTTAAAGTGTTGTGAAATAAATTAGCAAAAATTTGATTTTTACGTTGGGGATTTTACCAACATTCAAATACACTTACGGTCAAAAGTATCGACTCAACCTAATAGCGCGTGTATTTGTACGTGTTTTTTGGAAAGTATGATAGTTATTCATAAAAGTCGTATGTCGTTTAAAAGTTCGAAACCTTAGCTACCTGTTGGTACACTTTTTATCAACATTTGCTTTGCACTTTTTAAATTATTGCCACTTGTAACAAAAAACCCAGAAAAATTGAAGTTTCAGGTAAGGGTCAGGTCAGGTAAACTACCCCTATAAAAGCGCCCGTAATCGGTTTCTCATTATCAGTTGCATCAGGAAAGTTAGGTAACTTACCTCTGAAGTAATTTCAATCACTGTTTTCTCATCAATGGATACGACGCCAGATCAGGCGGCACAAGTTTTAGCCCTATTGTCGGAGAATCATAGTCAGCGAACCGTCGCTCGCCGTCTTGGAATGAGTCAGTCTGCTGTCTCGAGAGTTAGCAGGAGATTTCGAGAGACTGGTAGCTTTAATTCGAGACCAAGAACGGGCCGCCCTCGATCCACTTCAGAGAGAGACGACCGTTTCATTGTAACAAGTACGTTACGAAATCGTTTCCTCACGGGTGTTTCTGCGCAGCGGAACCTGAGGCGTGTTCGCGGAGTAGCTGTTAGTGTCTGAACAGTAAGGAGACGATTAAGGGAAGCGAATATTAATCCAATACGGCCTGCCAGGGGCCCCAAATTGACTGCACGACACCGACAAGCGCGCCTCTTATTTGCTCGTAATCATCTTACTTGGAGCGATACGGAATGGAGCTCAGTATGGTTCACTGACGAGTCGAGAATGTGTCTGCATGGCAGTGACAGAAGATGTCGAGTCTACAGGCGTCCAACTGAGCGATTTGCGCAGTGCTGTTTCACTGAAACGGTTGCATACGGCGGCGGTTCCTGTATGATGTGGGCTGGCATTTCATTGGAGGGAAAAACGGATCTCGTATTCGTGCCCGCAGGAGGCCGAGGAGGAGGGCTGACAGCTGAGCGATACGTTACCGATGTTCTCCGTGTCCCCGTTGTGCCCTATGCAGCATTTATTGGCGAGAACTTTACTTTGATGCACGACAATGCCCGGTGTCATGCGTCGCGCCTCACTCGGCAGTTCTTGAATGAAGCCAATATGTCGTCACTTAACTGGCCTGCGCGCAGTCCCGACATCAATCCCATTGAACACTTATGGGACGAACTCAAGAGAAGAGTCCGAGCCAGAAATCCAGTCCCTTCGTCGACTGAAGAATTGAAGGCAGCCCTATTAGAGGAGTGGAACGGTATTCCTCAAGATACCATCAGCAACTTGATCAAATCAATGCAGAATCGACTGGAAGCTGTCATTAGAGCAAGAGGAGGAAATACCAAATACTAAAATAATAAATACTTAACTTATTTTCCAACAGTTTTTGTTTTATTTGCAAAAAACCTAACCAAAATCCATTTTCATATTTGCTCATTTTCGCTACGTTTTCGTTCAAAGAGCATCAATTTTAAAAGTGCTCACCAAATATTGGTTAAAATGGTACCAACGTAAAGCTGAGGCCTTAACCCTAGAGAGATAATCTACGTCGAATCGACGTACAGAAATTTTTCTTTTTATTATATCTCATAAGTGAAGCTTCATAATTTGTTGGTTCCAAGATTTAACTCAATTCATGTCTGTAGGCGTAATTACGTGGCAAAATAATTAGCTTGGGTGCCACACAGCCTAAGATATTGGGGGGTCATAAGTCAAATATACGTCGAATCGACGTATGATTATCTTTAACGTCAGTAAAAACTGTAGAACAAATTTGTACTGAAAAATATTTTATTTCCCCCGAATTGACATTTTTATAAATCTTCATAATGTGGATGTGTATTTACTTGGATATAACCACTAAAAGCCTGTTTCGATAAAGATATCCTTTATTTTAATCTATTGAAAGGACAGCCCACTTTCTACTAGAACCACTTTTTTAAAATTAATATTATATACACAAACAAATGATAATTTTGCAAAACCATGAGTTTAACAGATTAATATTAAATACAAATGATTATATATCTACCTTTTAACAACATGTTACTCTTAACAAAGAAGTTATAAGGATGTTAACTCGCAACACGTCGAATCGACGTATGATTATCTTTTCAGGGGTAAAAAATATGATTATCTCTCTAGGGTTAAGCTTTTCAATGACCTACGATTTTTATGGATAACTGCTATACTTTTCGAAAAACACGTACAAATACACGCGCTTTTAGGTTGAGTCGATACTTTTGACCGTAAGTGTATTATATATATACTTGCTCTAGGATTTTCAAGGAAGAAAATGTTCCGAACTGTAGGCTAAATCCCCTAGTTTCAAATAGCTAATAAGCATTTTCCATTAACGTTAATTTCCTAGGCGATAAAACGTAATAAAGTCTGGTGATGCCATATGGCACAATTGGCGGAAACTCATTAACAAAATTTTTCTTAGATGAACGGAAAAAACTTTGAAATTTGTATGGTAAAATTCGTTTTATTCTCGCTTTAATTAATTTGCGCTTGAAGGAATTTTGATTTAAAGCTGAAAATTAGTATGTGACGTTAAAGGAAGGTTCCAAAATCGTATACCATTTTACAACGCTGCTCCAATTGTCCGTGGGGGACGGTCAACCCGTGCCTGTGAAAATGCCCATCGTATTCGGACTCAGAGCAATATATAAATAATAATAAAAATTGATTTTCACCGTCAAATCAAATGTCACACAAACGAAGATTATTTAAAAGCTTAGAGAAAACATAGTAACCCATGCCTTGCGTTAGTCCAGAGTGGCTATGTGATCACACAACCCATCAGCGTTGCCACTCGTGTTACAATTGTAACATTTTGTTACAATTTTCGATTTCTTGTTACAATGTTACACCCCGAACAATTTTGTTACAATCGGCCAGAGTGGAGGGATAAACTAGATTTTCTACTATAAGTGACATCAACAATTATTATTTTGCAAAACAAATTTTATATTTTTGTGATTTGAGCATGATCTATTCAGGTAGGAATGTTTAACTTGTGGTCCGCGGGCCACATACGGCACACATCGCAGTTTTGTCAGGCCCGCAGCCAAATCGGAGAAACACAGTATGTAGCAGCACATTGTGTCAAAAATGGAAATGTTTGTAAAAATAATGTGTTGAACTAAAGTCTAAGAAATTTCTTTAAAGTTATGTTTTTAACAATCCGACCCTTTGTTCTAAGAAGCTGACGGTTGTCTAAACTGCTTTTGTGCAGAAAAATATAAAGTACACCGTGAAATTGTTTTCTCTCTACTATAGCTGGATTATAACTCGTGTTCACATTTTGCACGTACTCGACATTTTTGTTCGAGACTTATTACTGTCCGCCGAATAATTTTGACTCCTAATGATATTTCTGGAGTATTTATTTCTAAGTACTAATTTGCAAATTGTGGCTCTTGATCGATCCACAAAATTTCAGCGTTTTAATTTCTTGTCAAAAGTTTCTAAATTTGTTTGAAGAGCATTTTATGAATATTCTGTTTCCAGAGGATAGAATCCCGAAGTCGTTAGTGACTCAGATTGAAATTTGGAAAAAAAATTCTCGAGGTATTTTTATAATTTTTATCCTGCGGCTTAATCCTAAAAGGCCCTGACATTTTCCCCGGGTCAGGTTTTGATTTTGAGACCCCTGGATTAAGCGGCCGGTTTTGTTGATTCAGAATCAGTGTTCATCCTTCAATTATAGTTGCAAACTGCACCAAGCCTTCGAGTTAGTTCAGTAAAAGAATTGAATTCTACCTTGACGCAAATTTAAACAACAAATTTACGGTAGCCAAAATTTTCGGCAAAATTTGGAATGTAAGGGCGCTAAATTTCAGTTTATATTAAAGTAGCATTTCAAAGGGAACGTGATGGTTTAATTCAAATTTATTAAATTTAAAAATTTTACCGAAAACACTAGCGAGTGCAATTTTTTTGTTACAGCATGTATTTTTGTTCATCATATCCTTTAGTTTGATCATGTAATATTAATTAAGTTCGATTATATTATATTAAGCATTGACTGATGTACTGAAGGGAGCATCTCGTTTTGCGCCAACATTAAGAAATGATCTGCCATTCAGTCATTCGGAAACTAAGCTTCTGTGCCGAGTAGTGTCATTATTAATTGTGAGAATTGTAACCAATAGTTTTTGAAAACAAATTGTGGAAATTTTGACATATCGTTTCTCCTATAAACCAACTTTGTCAAAAATGTTTATGGAGCAGAACATATCAAATTTTCGGAAAAAGTCGAACATTTTCAAACTGCTTTATTTTAATTTACGAGTATAACTCTCTACTATTTGTGAAGCAATCATTCAATTCGGAATTGCGCAAATTTATTGCTAAAATTGTTCATTAACAACAAGATCTTCAAATTTGTTACACTCAGCCTAAAAATGTTACAATTTTATCAGATAAATGTTACACTTAGAAATCTGAAAACGGCAACCCTGCAACCCATATGTGTTTGACTCCAAATTTATTACACTACACTCCACGAAATAATTCAAATGTCAAAATATTGTCGATGCAATTATTAACCCTTCTGACGCCGCCTAGCTATTATGCCTAAGGTGTAGCTGAATCTTCTGTGAAATCAATCGTATTTTTTGAAGAAGTCTAATTTTGGTTCTAGAAACAGTTTACATACTGTGTCTTACGATGTTGCGCCGTTTTTTCGATTCTTTAGATATAGTTTACATTTCGCCGAACGTTTGATCGCATTTGGTCGGTTCCTTTGAAATTTATATGGAAAAGTGTGGAAAATATTGTTGAACGATATTTTTCATCAAGATATAGTACCTACCAATGGTCTGTTTAGGTCTATGCAGTGGCGTATTTACAGGGGGGGCACAGGGAGCACGTGCCCCCCCTGTGCGCACATCAAATTTTTTTTCACACCACACTAAAAATTGCAGTACCAATGTTCCCTTTTTATTTTGAGCGTTTCTATTACTTAACTTTGTAAATCTTTTTCTAAACATTATCATCACATCATCTTCTCAATTCGCCAGATCTCCTCGTTGATGAACCCTTTCCGTTTTTCGAACGGGTTGAGTTTATTTTCATAGACGCGTGGTTTCACGAACAATAACTCTCAGAGAATAAGTACAACCTATGATTATGTCGAGGCAACGAGGTGGTCATGAAACGTTGCCCAATCTCGACATGAATCTGTTCGGAAACAAGGACTGCTATTGAAAGTCTCGTCATGTGTGAAGTGACCCCATCTTATGTTGATATAAGTTGAGGAGATGTTGTTGCGGTATCGATGTCTTGGAAGCCGCTGAATTGATAAATATTTGTAACAATCAGTCTGATTTTTCGATCAGACTTGTGTATTTTAATTTGGCCATAAATTCGTGTTGGACTGCTGTAAAGGTGCTTAAACCAGATGCTTCTCTTTCTGTTAAAATGCTAAAAATTTAAGTCTTTTGGTGGGAAAGCATTTTTAGCATACATTTTCTAATTCCTACGGTTCCGTGTCTGTGGTGCCCTGCCTGGGGTACTTTCTTCAATGCTTCAATTTTCACGAAGTAAACATCATCGTAGCCATTCCTTCTCATTTCTATTTCGCAATTTATTTGTTAAAGCATATTGCTTCAGCTTACCATCTAGGACTCGTTTTAAAAGGTATTGCAGATACTGTAGATTTGAAGCTAGTGTAGTACATATGGAAATAACAAACAAGCATACCTTCCTGCTTACTTTTTTGCTTCATTTTAATTAATCGATTGATCACTTCCCGGCTCTATGCCACGGATAGTTCCTACACGGCTGAAAATTTTGGTGTATAATTTTTATAAAAAAAATATATTCATACATTTCCATATAAAAACTTTATCAAAAGTATAATTGAACTATATTAAAAGTATAAGTATTCTTGATAAAAATTTTACTCTTCAATAGTATAAAATTGATAAGCAAATTTATACAAACCGCGCGAAAAAATAAAAATTGGAATACGAGTGCAGTCGGCTTCGAATCCACAATTCTGTGATTTGTAGGCAAGCGCGCTGTTCACTGAACCAGACAGACTACAAATCAATTGATTTCTAGGTTGAATGGGTTTCTTGCGTTGATAATGTAGATTTGATAGCATAGTAGGATTGATTCTACCCTTTTATGCTGAAACAACATTCAATGCAATTTATTCTACCCCGAACGGTGTAAAATGTATAATATTAAAAGGGTATTTGCTATTTGGATAGTTTTATTCTGTAGCGGTTATTTACGATTTTACGGAATCTGTTACTAGATTTTTGACAAAACATACAAAGGCCTCTTTTTCAGTAAATCTTAATTTTGCATTCAAATTCGCTTAAACTTGCCATGGAATTCAAGAACAATGTCAGCCAAAATTTGTTGTATCAGCTTTTCATCTGTGTTTGGCCGAAATTTGGCAGAATTTCGGACGATGCATGAAATTTCTCTTCCAAAGAGAAGTGTTCCGTCTGGAATCCGTTTTGTCATATGGAAACAGTCTCTTTGGTCATTGCATTAATTCCATAGCCAATTAAGTTCGTAAAATTCCTTTTCGGCTTCAGGCTCCTTCGAACTACGCAAACTTTTTTAAGGCCCTCCGTATTTTGGTTTAGGAAAAGCCAAAAGCAGTTAGTGAGTGTTCTAAGATCTGTCAGGAAAACTAAACTTTTGGTGTAATAAACCTGAACCTAAAATGCAAAGGATTCTCAGGTTCGTATTTATAAACATACCTTAACTTAAGGACACCTTGAGTCAAGGATGCCGAAATTAAAATAAATGTAATTTTCCATACTTTTTCATAGAAATCAGTCAATGCATCCTTGATTTAAGGAGAAACTCAAGGAGACCTTGCAATTTTCTATAGTCAACCTCACTTGAAGTCAAGGTAGCTACTCACCTACCTTGTAATATTATATTTCAAGTCTATTGAAAACTTAAGGTCTCCTTGAGTTTCGCCTTAAATCAAGGATCAAGGATCAACGATCACCCCAGTCTTGCCAATGTTTTTCCTATGTAGCTGCTCTCGGGTATCCCCACACCAAAACTTGATGTAACAAATTAGCCCCGTACTCTGTGCCCCCCCTTTGAGAATTTTCTAAATACGCCACTGGGTCTATGTGCCTATGTGTCGAGAGAAGGGTTAATTATCAGGTCGGCATTTTAAGAGAGTAATAAATACTACGCGGATTTTATATTCTCAATTGTAAACAAAAAATTGACGTTTGGATAAAATTTTCACGCATACTATGAACTGCACTAGTGTGAGAACGGTGCCATTTTTATTTTCTGATGGCCACTCTGTACTAACGCATGCTTTCTCTAAGTTTAAAAGTTAATAAAACACATTTTTTCATATAAATCTGAACCTTTTTTTTCACTCATCTAAAAAAAAATTTGTTAATGGGTTCCCGCCAATGATGCAATATGGCTCAAACAAAGCAACAAACACATTTGTTGGACGGTGGATGTAGATGCTCACAAAATGGGACAACCACCGCCATCTTGATAGACAGGCCAGATTATCAGCTGATAAAATGAGCTGTCATGTGGCTATGGAACCGCATTTACAACAATAGCGATAGCAACAGCCACAGGCGCTAAGGTACCAAATTTTCGAACTGGAATTTCGACAGTCCGGCCTGTCTATCAAGATGGCGGTGATTTACAACAATAGCAATAACAACAACCACGCAGGTACCAAATTTTCCAAAATGAATTTCAACAGTTCGGCCTGTCTATCAAGATGGCGGTGGGACAACACAAGTATGCATACTCCAGCGAGTTGCGGCACACAGAGTGCATTTCGAGTCTGTTTCGAAATGCACTCTGTGTGCCGCAACTCGCTGGAGTATGCATGCAATATGGCATCGGCCCGTAACGGGTAAGTGGGGGCCTCGTAGAAATAACTGAAAAACAGGTTTGGAATCAGGGCCTTTCCCTTATTCTGTTTACTAATTTTAATGCTGAAATTCGAAAAAAATTGTCTTGGTAGGGAATGGGTTAATGTCTTTTTGTAACCATTAACGTTGGCTAAGTGCAGGATGTGATCGTGTTCCTTCATGTAATCTGCGGCAGATAGTGGGAGATTGCACATACGATGAATGAATGAGTGAAAGGCGTCTATCTTCTGTTGATGTTCGTAGTATGAGTCATTCGGGATAAGTCTGTCAGATGTTGTGGACTTCCGATAAACTGAGACTTGTAAAGGATCTTGCATCTTGGTTGCCTCTAGTGAGAGTGAGATCGAGGAAATTTAACTTGCGCACACATGGTCAATCCAAGGATTCGAATCCATAAAATGGATTTTCTTGCTATCAAATGAACCCCTACACGGGTGGATTTTAATATTTAATCCAATAAAATCCATGTGGAGTTCATGGACTGCATCCGCGGATAGACCGTGTGTGTGCGGCCTAAGATATTCATGGAGAGTTTTCCGCAGACATGAACAGTTTCAGAGTTAGGGGTCAAAGAACGGAAAAGCAGCAAAACATTTTGGATTCTTCGCGATTTCGACCCTGCTCCGTAACGTGCTTCTCTATGCGATAAGACTAACCATTCGATAAGAGTTTTGAGAGACTGGGCCTATATATCGTATCCACAATTATTACATATTTGTTTGTAGTACAAAAAACTTCGTGCCGTGCCAGAAGTCTTCGCGCGCCGATCCTTCTCAGCATTCTTGTCAAGCTGTAGATGACTTCTGCCGAAAATCTGGCTGCTTATGTTAACGAGCGAACGAGCCCCACTATCCCGCATTTTTTTTTAGAAAGACGACCTGCTCGATACTTCCACTTCCACCAAAATCAACTCAATTGAATAAAAGCTAAGGCTACCTCCCTGGTAAAGCGACTCAGCACGAGTTTGTTCTACGCGTTGAAATCAACGAACACCGTTAAGAACAATCTCGTGTTGGGTCAGTTTGTACTGAAAGTACCTTTAGTTTTGATCGCAGCTAGTTGATTTTTGGTTGGGGGATCCTTGCCTTGATCGGATCAACTCTATTTTCGCCAAAAGCCATTCAAAACCCGATATGAATACCACAAAATTGCTAAGACCAACTTTAATTTTATTTCGAGTTAAAGAGCAAAACTTATTAAGTTTTCGGTAAAGGGCAATAGTGGTTGCTCTAATGTACCATCAAAATAAATAAAACAATGAAATATGTATTTATGAAATATTTTTTTGGTTTATTTTTTTATAGAATGTTTTAAATAAGGTTTAAACCATTACACAACATTTAGTTTCTGCGACACTAATACTTACTCACAAAACTAAGCTTAAGCAGCCGGTGCACTGAGATGTTTCAACGGATTATAGGAATGAAAGGATATCATTATGTTGTTGGTGTTCTGGTAAATGATACTCGCGTTAAGCGCAAGCCTACAAAATGAACGTCCTAATAATGCATGGCGTTTACGTCAGCCTCGGATTTGTGGAAGATGTAAGTATCGTAGATGTACATGTTATCCACGAAGAACTCCTTCATGTCAATCTTGCGCTCAAGTGGATAATAGAATGGAGTGTCCATCATGTAGCGAGCTCCAGAGCCAATACCGCACGAGATGGCAGGATCGAATCCACTGAATTGCTTAATAGTTGGTTCGTGGTATGGGGCAACGAAGAAGAAGAATTGGAATGGCATACCGCCCTTCTTACCCTTTGGCAACATCAAGCGGCTTGGGAAGCCACAATGAGCCTCGGACATGTCAAGTGGGAACTTAGCATCGGAAGTGGTGGCTTGATACAATTTCTTGTACAATTCGTAGTAAGTTGTCCTGTCGTTGACATACCATGAGAAGTCGTTGGAGCTGCGCGTAATCACATTCTTGCCTTCAACCAAGTCGATGAGGAAGTAGTCCAATTCGTAGAAGTTCTTACGATTGTCAACGAAGTCGATCTTCTGGCCATAGTAGTCGTATTTCGGTCCAATGAACACCTTGACGACGGCCTTTTGAGGCTTGTCTGAGTGGAAGTTCAACTTCATGGTGAATGGCAAGTGGTTCAATCGGTATTGACGAGCCTTGATCACGATATCGTGTCCTTCCCAGTTGCCCACGCGGCCAAACTTGTACAAATCAGAGTGAGTGTGTTCATCGAATGGCTCCATGTCGACAATGTTGGTGATATCGGCATCGAATTTGTCGAAGTATGTGATGAGTTTGTCCATTTCAACGCTCTCGATCTTAACTCCATCGAACTCCAAATCGTGCTTAGTGTATGGCTTCAATGAGTCCAAATAGTGCCAGTAGAACTTCAGGATGTACTTGTACATGTAGTAGAAGGCAGGATCACGCAACGATGTCTCGTAGTGATACAAGACCCCGGGAACTTCAGCACCATGACTGCCAGCCAAATATCCTTCGTTGATGATGGTGCGCAGGAGCCAGTCCAAGCTGCCGTACAATTTGAAATTGACACTGTCAGCATTACCTTGAATCAAGTTGCCGAGAGTTTCCAGAGCGACCTTAACGCTGTCCAATGGGAAGTGTTTGCCGTCAGGAAGAACAGCATAGTTGTAGTCAATGACGTCCATGATACGGTGTGTGTATAAGATTGCCAAATCGATGTAGTAGAAGTTGCCCGAGTGGTAGAATCCATAGTCGTTTTCACGATCCGGGAAGTGAGCACCGCCGTAGTAACGAAGTCCTGAATAGTATCCTGGGAAGTGATCGATGTCATAGTGGAATTCTTCAATTTCAGGCAAGTCATTGGACAAACGTTCCAAGTAGTAACGGGCAAGAATTTGATGATGGAGATTTAACCAGAATTCACCACGACGATCCTTGATGAAATCACCCTCAAGTTTTCCCTTGGTCCAGAAAGCGTAGTCCTTATTCCAGTTGGCGTAGAAACCGTTCAATCCAATATCTTCAGTGAAGTAGGAAAGCTTGTTCTCCGGGTTGAAATGACCATGGACGCCAGTGTAGTTAACAGGAATAGCAACAGTGTAGACGCCTTCAACGGGCTTCAGGTTGTGGAATCCTTGCATCTTATACTGGTGAGCTTTCTCGATGGTTTCGGCATTGAAGAAAAGTTGTGGGTAGATTTCATAGACGGCCGGCAACACGATTCCTTGCAAGTCAGGACGATGCAGAACGGCGAAGGTGAAAGCATAGACGAAGACGGCCTTGTTCACATGGAAACGGGCCCACAATACAGTCTTGTAGAAAGTGTCCCAATCCTTGGCGTACATGAATGGGTAGACCAAATGCTGGGCGTAGGTGTATTGACGCTCCTCGAACAAGGTGAAGATCTCGCCCACTGGAATTGGATCGTGCAGGTACAGGTCCCAGAACAGCTTAACCTTCTCCACATTTTCGTAGTGATCGAACCAATCGCTCAGCTTGTAAGTCTTCGCCTCCATGTATTTCGGCTCGAAAATGTCGTCCTGGAAGACATGTTGCAGCATGTCAAACACGAACTTTTGCTTAATCAAGAACTCCTTGTCGGCATACTTGACCGTTTTGGACATGTATGAACCGGACGCTAGAAGCGCGAAACTCGCGAGAAGAATAACCGTGATCGACCTCATCGTGGTGATTGATGTCCAATTCGTTGCATTCGCTGGTTTTTATACTCAAGCCATCTCTTGAAGCGCATTGAATCATCGGGAATTTGCAGTACTCTCAAAAAGATTGCGCAATCGACTATTATGTTAATGTATTTCTGATAATTATTGTTCTTGAGGAGACATCGCCTTATTTTCCAAAGACCGCTCACAAATATAATTATTTTAAATAATTCGTGCATGAAGCTGAGGTGAGAAGTTATCAATCTAAATTCGGATTTATGCTACGGCCCATGATTGCAAATGCAAGATTTAAATAAATTTACCTTAATCGCAAGAGAAAATTGTGCTGACAGACGAGCATTGTTATCAATCGCAAGTAACAAGTGATGCAGCAGTAAAATTTGTCGCGAATAAATTGCCATGGGCATTGGCGAGGGCAAAGGTGCTAAATTTGGGATAGCGTGAGTCTACTGTTACCACGCTATTTACTGTTTTCTATAATTAAGAGCAAAATTCTTGTTGGTGTGTTGATAAAGAACATAGAGAAGGTCTTGGTGTTTCCAAGCAACATGGAGATTTTATTTGTTTCTTTCTGCATTTATAAAAACAAAAGATGACACAATAGTCTAATTAAAAATGTTAACATTAATTGTAATGGCGGCGACAAAGAATCCGAAAGCAGCTGACCGTCAACGATAGAAGTATTGTCGTGTAGAGTAAACTAGGCGGTTGCGATCCTGAACCTGAAAGGAATTCCAAAGGCGTAAAATTAATAAATTTCAGTTTCATTACAACATTTCAGTTGCATTGGTTGAAGTCTTGTTCGATTACTTCACGCTTTTTATGTATACATAATACTTAGAGTTATTTTGTATTATTGGTAAAATAACTAATATTTTTGTATGGATAGCCCCAGTACTGAGGTTTGATTTACTAAAGTTAATTCTAAGAAGATAGTACTTGCCTGTACATGTCCATTTGTCTGCTGAAACGACTGGAAACTCCAACTTACAGGCACAAGTTTGTTGACCCCTGCAGTATGCTCGCGATATACAATGGCTATCATACATACACTGTGAATCGATGCCTGTGAAATAATATGTATTATACTACAAACTACGAGTATCGTGGTTTTTAACATAAAAAATTAGGGCGGAATTCATAGTCATCACTTAAGGAATGGATTAAGAAATAAGTAGGTATATGGGAAAGCTTATTCGCGCGAAACGTCACTTATAAAGACATTGCCATATTCAATAAAATAATTTTTAATTCAGGAGCCCAATTATAGTAACTGACAAATAAATTATAAAAAATTATCTAGTACATAGTAGCAAAATTCAAAATTATATCTTTAAGTATGAGCGACTATGAATCGCAAAATTAATAAGGATTCCCTTAAGGGTTCCCTTAAGTACATATAAGTGAGGGCTATGAATTCCGACCTTTATTCCTGTTGATCTAACAACCCTCAGATAGTTAACGAGGGTCCTAGTTAAAATTTAAAAATTCTCCCTTATCCAGGGTGGCACACAAGAACCTGACGGTTCATTGTTGTTGTTTACTACTAAAACACACAGTGCAAATACAGAGGTCGGCGTATACAGGGTGTCCGGAAACTGCCGCATAAACGCACCGGACTGTGATTCCTCATGTGATTTCCAGCAAAAAAAGTTGTACGGAACATACCCCCTTAGCTTAACTCTTTAGCTGCCACCGGCATTTGAAGGTTATTGAAAAAATCATTTTCTTGTACGACTAAAATTTCAATATCGCAAAAGCTAGACTAGCTAGATTAGCAAAATAAAATGCTTATTAAAGCCAGCAAATTTACCTGAAAAATAAAATTAACGACCCTAAAATCGGATAAGAGGTTTGTTTGCTGGCTGTAATAATCATCTTATTTTGTTATTCTAGCTAGGCTAGCTTTTGAGATATTGAAGTTTTAGTCGTATAAGAAAATGATTTTGTCAAAAATCTTCAAATGCATGTGGCAGCTAAAGGGTTAAGCTAAGGGGGTATGTTTGTACAACTTTTTTTGCTGGAAATCACATGAGAAATCACAATCCAGTGCGTTTATGCGGCAGTTTCCGGACACCCTGTATACTTGGGTAACATGTACTGTAATACACAGATATTGTTATTGTTTTTGATTAACTGGAAAATGTAACGGTACATATTTTGTATAGAAAATAGAGTACATGCCAACAGCAACAAATATGCACAATATTTTTACAATTCGTTGTTAGCCTCCGTTAGTGTCAGGTGAATAAGACATATAATTGGAATTTACTTCCGGCAAAAGTATTTGAACAACACTTTTTATACCCTTCGCTCATAGAGTGAAAGGGTATATTAAATTTGTCATGAAGTTTGTAACGCATTGAAGGAGGCATCTCCGACCATATAAAAAGTATACATATATGATCAGCATGACTTGGGGAGTCGATTGGGCGATGTCCGTCTGTCTGTCTGTCGGTCTGTCCGTCTGTCCGTCTGTTGCAGTGCGTTTTTCTCGGCCGCTATAAAAGCTAGAGAGCTGAAATTGTACACATGCTTATTATTGCTGCAGGCTGTTTGTATGTTTGAATCGCTTAAATTGGACAAGGGGGTCATGGGGCTGCCATACAAACTTAACCCCCCAATTTAGGTTCTTCTGAGAAAAACTTTTTTATTTGTGTACCGATTTCAACCTAACTTGGCTCAAATATGTTTCTATTAATGACACACAACATATGTAAAACTGGATTAAATCCCACCATGGGGTCATGGGGCTGCCATACAAACCTAGCCCCCCAATTTAAGTTCTTCTAAGAAAAACTTTTTTATTTGTGTACCAATTTCAACCAAATTTCACACAAATGTGTTTCTAAAGATAACACAAAATATATGCCAGAATGGATCAAATCAGACAATGGGGTCATGGGGCTGCGATACAAACTTAACCCCCAAGTTAGGTTCTTCTAAGAAAAACTTTTTTATTTGTGCACCAATTTCAACCAAATTTCACACAAATGTATTTCTATTGATGACACAAAACATATGTAAGATTGAATCAAATCGGACCATGGGGTCATGGGGTTGCCATACAAACCAAACCCCCCATATTGGTTCTTCTAAGTAACATTTTTTTACACCAATTTCATAAAACCTTGAATTATTGTGTCTTTATCAAAGCAACTAAAAAGTTCAAAACGAATGGAATCGTACTGTGGGGTCATGCTCCGGCAATCCCAATAAAATTTTCCGAGTAAATATTTTTATTTGCCCACTTATTTCAACCAAGCCCAAACCTTTTGTCAAGACGGAAGAAAAAGAATGAGGAGGGGTACGCCCGAAAAAACTTTTAGCCCAAGGAGAGCGGAGGGTATCCAAATTTCGGTCACGCCCGAAATTAGCCTCGGCCTCCGGGGTTGGCGAGCGTAGCGAGCAGGGGGCGAAGCCCCCTAGTTTTTTTTTTATTTTCACACTTTGGTACACATTATGTTTTTTTCGACCTGGCCGCGGGCCGCACAGAACTGCGAGAAGGGCCGCGATTTTGAGATGTCTACCTAGTGTGTAGTATTCTTCATGGAAAAGTCTAAAGTATTACCAGTGGCGTAACGTTTCTAAAATATCTTGTGTTCGAGATCGAAATGGGGGCCCCTCACACTGTAATAATTTATAATTAATTAAAAAAATGGTCGAAACCACTTCTATAGGTTAGGCCCGATTTGGAAAAAAAATGAAATTGGAGGGCTATGTTTATAGGCAGTTCACACTTGCGACAGGATATGCTAAAACCTGACGATTCAAACAAGTAAACGGGTTGAAATGAATTTGTTTAGTTCAAATCAAGAATTTGTTTGTAGACGGCTATCAGGTTCTCGTAAAACGCGATTGACAACGAAATTTAGGTTTAATATGAAATCTCGGATCCTGTTAACACTATCGTCCTAGTTTATTACACAAATTTTACACGATCTGAATTATGTCGCACACATACGGAGAATCCGAATACACTTTTTTTGGATTTTCGCTCAATCATAATCCAAGAAAATGATTTTGACAGAACGAATATAAAAAAAATGGATTCGGATTGACCGTGTGTGTGTGGCATATGAAAATCTACGTCAATGATTTGTGTTTGTGTGAGAAATTCTGACTTACAGGTTGATAACAAGCTACTGTAAAAGTGACATTTGTTTGCATAGATGTGTGTTGCATACACTCAGCGAAATTCACTACATTTTACCACGATTTCGTATGAAATCGCGCTATGAACCGGGTGGATTTTTTCTGTTTATTGGAATTTGCTTTTAGTACCCCAGTACTTTCTTTTGTTAATATGGATGAATCTTTTTTTTTATTGCAGCGAAAATTCAGTTAATAAATATCGTACTTTTGAAAAAGACCGAGAGTGAAAATTAAAAATTTAAAAATTAACAAAAGAAAAGAACTGCAATAATTGCTTTACATTTTTCTGGTATGAATTACGCTCGTATGTTTATTTTTTGCGGAAAAGGCAGGGAAAATGCTGCAAATTTCATCGTTCGACAGGACAACGCTATTGAAAAATCAGGACGAGAAAAAAGAAAACCAGAAATACATATAGCGCAGAAATTTTCGGGATTTTCGACCTCCCTCCTTGGCATGCGTTTTGTAATCCCCACTATGTATTATTGTGCTTCGACACGATCAGCAATTTCAATACGATTCTCTTGCCTACGGCCTCACAGAATGAGGGCTTTGATATTGGGAACCATACGAAATCCCCAATCACAAAATCCCCAAACGTAGAAAAATCCCCAAAATCAAAATCCCCATAATCATAACACCCATATACAAAATCCCCATAATCATCATACCCATATACAAAATCCCCAATCATAAAATCCCCAAGAAATATGCTGGTAAATGGTAGATGGATGGTAGTAAAAAATGGTAGATGGCTGATAAATAGTAAATGGTTGATGGATGAAAGACTGTAAATTGTTGATGGTAGATGGAAGGTGTTAAATGGTAGATGGTAAATATGGCACTAGGAGGGTCGTAAATCGATACTAACTTATTTTTTGATTAGCACAAACAAAATGTTCGAGTAGATTATATTGAATAAACGTTTGCATATATCGTTCTAAACATAGTAGGACTATTACAATACTCTAAAGCACCTACCATGTATTTATCTACCATTTACCATCTACTATCTGCTATTTACCATCCACCATTTGCAATTTACAATCTACCATTTTCCATTTACCATCTGCCATCAACCATTTACAAGCTACCATCCGTCTACCAATAACCACCTACCATTTATCATCTGCCATTTAACATCTATCATTTACCATCTACAATAGCCTAAAGAAAATCTCCATTCACCATTTGAGGTGGGATCTTAGAACGCGCGCGCGTTCTTAAATCACACCTCAAATGGGGAATGCGGAATGGGGAATGCGGAATGGGGAATTTCGTTAGGGGATTTTGGTTTTGGGTATTTTGATTTCGGGAATTTTGATTTTTTGAAAGAAATTAGTTTTAACCAAATCGCGGCAGCGTTACACGGTACATCCAGCACACACCACACGCATTGGCAAATTCAGCGTATTTTACCACGGCGAAAATTGTTTCATTCATTTTGATGCGTACCGCACCGCTTTGGATTGGTGTTGCATATCTTTGACTCAAGATGCGAGTATTTTGGCGGGATTGTATTTATATCAATCCTTTTTACGGCTGACGACCTTTTCTTTGGCGGAAATCTTTTACAACAAAGGCCGTGTTTTTTAATCAGCTAACCTACACTATACGGGGTAATTTTCATACAAACGCTAACCTGTGACTTTATTCAGGTTAGAAATTATATTGCTATCCAGTTTTAATGAGCTTTCCAAAACACGCCTAAATGTATGCAATCCCAATTGTTTTCTAGTACGTTTTCAAATGACTAGCTAAAATTAAATTTTAAATTGAAAAGTTCTAAGGTATAGTTTACATGCATACAATGCAAAAAAATTGTTTTTGTTTGTAAATTCATGTTAAAAATGTTGTTCCTCGAATTCTTATTCTAACAATTATGATTCATACATAAAAATATGTTTTCATTAAAAAAAATTACATTTGAACTTTTGCGTTTGTAAAGTGAAATGGGGCTTTAATATTTGGGAGCAATGTTTTGAAATTATCGGCAATGCTTACGTGACATTTCTGAAATTTAACCTGGATGCTACCCTCGATAGTTTTTTTTCGCGCGTCTGGGTCAGCAAACCTTCCCCCGATGATAAAAAAACACGGCCAAAGTTGTTTCTCTGAGATACAAATTTACAAATCGATTGTATGAATGACCCTTCATTCAGCAGGATGATAGGCGACCAAGTCGGCTTTTTATATTGTCTAAGTCCCGCAAGAGAGGAGATCGCAAGTAATTGATTGCTCTTTACTGGTTAAGTCCTGGTGCAGAACTGTTTCAAAAAGACAATGCAACAATAAATAAGAGTCTTAAATATACAGAAACTTAGTTTCATCCTTTTTTCTGCACTTAATCTGTCAGATGCATTGCGCCCGATCGTGTTAGGATTAGTATTGCGCCCGCCGGAAGGTTAAATACACGAAATCCCTCACCTGCAAAAAAGTCACAAGGTTCCTGTTGTCCCTTCACATTTATCGGAATGCAAATTTGTCCTTCGCACAACATACCATTGCATTGTGAGAAAAAAAATATTCCAGAAGGATGTGATGTGACCTGACAGGATAAATTTCCACATTTGTCGACGCCCCAGTCGGTCCTCCCCAATTTAATCAGCCCTGACCATATATTTGAAAACACGCAATTGTGAAAATAAACCTCACACGTTGAAACGATAACTTTTTTGTGAAGAAACCGTGCGAATTAAAGTTGATCTGCTGTGAAAAGTGAAAGGAAGCTGCCGACAGCGACGCCAGTTTAGAAATGAAAACGGCATAATACTTTGTTTCTACAAGGAATGTGTCAAAAATGCTCTATTGTGTTGAGTGTTTTAGTGCAAATAAAATTTTATGGTATGAATTTATGATTTCACATGACGTCTTAAAAACCGTTAAGTTCGCATTTGTCACCCTGTAGAAACTAAATCGAAATGCGCTGCATCGGGTGTTGAAAATTTTTTAAAAACATGCAACCACGCTGCCGTTTCATCGACGTCATCCGTATAAAAAAAGTTTCTTGCCCTCTCCATCGACTTTTTCAACCTCGAAAATTTCCATTCGAAAACAGAAAATTGCGATTTTAAGGCCTTTCCGGGCGTTTTTCGAGGGACAAACTGGGCATTTGCTACCCCCACTTTAGATCCTTGAAACGGTGATAGCTAGGACCCTGGAGGTTTCAGCAAAATGTATAGGTCACGATGCCCTCTTCGTCGACTTTTTCAACCCCCTATTTCGAAAATTTTCATATGAAAACAGAAAATTGCGATTTTTAGGCCTTTCCGGGCGTTTTTCGAGGGGCAAAGTGGGCATTTACTACCCCATCTTCAGATGGCTGTATCTTTGAAATGGTGTTAGCTAGGACCTTGTAGGTTTTAACAAAATGTAGGTCTGGATGCCCTCTTTATCGAGTTTTGAGCTCCCGATCAAGACTTACGAGAAAAATACATATCTGAGTTTTAATTGCAAAATTTAGGGGAAGTTATAGTAAATTTATATCCGAATAAGGCTTTTAGCGAAATTCTTCCTTCTTGGGCCAGAAGTGAACCGCCCTCGCATAGGCAAGCCCTTCAAAGATCAAAAAGAAAAAGCAGCATTCGTTTCCAACATTTTCATGGGTTTGTATTGTATCTATACTGTAAAAAATTCTGTCGGCCCCACTCTGACCGAAATGTGGCAAACACCGCACAAAAGATTGATACGAAAAATCGTGCAGCAGCAGTGCAGCAGTGTGGTTGGGCGACTCCAAGGTATCATTCTGGGAACCGATCTTTTGTGCGGTGTGTGCCACACTCCGGTCCGTGTGGGGCTGGCTTAAGATAGCAGCCGTTCGCACATTCATCCGTGCAAAAACAATTTCAGTCTAAAGTATTCAGAAAACAGAACACTTTGTTCAGATTTTACTAAAATTAATAGAAGGTGGTCTCACCAGAAGATTCACAAAGTGGTGATTGCATGGATTACCGCTATTAGATATTAGATATGCTTTCGAGGGCGGCCATTTAAATTTAGAATAGATTCAAGAAAACTTGGAAACGTTACGCCACTGTATACTGCTTGCTGCTTTTTATTTGGATAGTTTCGAGTATTTATTTTTAAATATGTAGTGTAGTATACTGAAGAAGAACATTAATCACAGCCGTGTTTAAGTTTGTCCACTAATTACATATTTACGTGATTCAAAGCTTTGGGAAAATGTATATGGCTTTTCAAAGAATTTAAGCACGAGTCAATAAACAAGCTACTTTGCTTACTATCTAGATTGAAAATCAATAGTCAATTAAAAGGGTATCAATTATAGGTAGGTCAACGTACCTCCAACGCAGGTTTCTCGCTTCTCATCGGGTGTAAATCCCTCCGCACATTCACACGTATTACGCTGGGAGCACTTGTAGGCAAAACTGCGACAATCGTTTGACGTGTAGCAAGTATCCATTAATTCTGCCAAGAGGAGGTGGATTAGAGGACGATTAGTATCAAATTTCAAACTGTAAACTGGCGGCGCCTTATTTTCTAATCGACTTACCTCCATGCATTCGATACGTGGCCAATCTCGTTTGATTCTTCATCATATATTCCTTTGGCGGGAAAGGTTTTGTGTACATCATATCGAAATTTGAATTTGTGGTCCATGGGATGGTGATTCCTTGGGCGGAGTAAATGGCACTGAATAGGCAAATGTACAAAGCTAGGGTGGACGTATTGACACTCATGGTTGTTGTTTGATTTAAGAATTCACTGACACTATAGTCACTTTGTTCCAGTTGAATTGAGTAGTTCAAAGGCACTGATTTAGGCTTCTTCTCGCAAAGAAGTCCTTTCAAAAACTACCACTGGATACCACTTTGAATTTTCTCTACCTATAAAGGTATGTTCGAAAACCACACTTCTCTTTCATCAAGTTCGGTCTTCAGTTTAAAATATGCTACGGCATCGTCAACCCGAAAACCCTACTGACCACACTTTCACTTTCTCGAACGACTAACGATGTTGAAGGATGGAAGAGTAAAACCTAACTGCCCCCCATATGACATATCCATCCCATATTTTCACATCGCATATGTAGAAGACAATACACACAGTTGCCCAAGCGTAGATATATGGAAAACAATTTTTCCCAGTCGTTTGTTTTCGGGGTGAATGACAAAGAATCTGTAGGGGTTCCATCCATCCCACCCCCATCAGCATACTCTCAACTATGTTTTCCATTTAACATATTACAGTCATAGTTTTATCCAATTGATTTTCTCGGAGAGTCCATGACATGCAATTAATACTTCGACGACAACGTTACTGTGTCAAGTAAAGAAAGACGAACGACGTCGCCTCAAAGTTTGAACTAGTTATGCTTTGTTTGCAAAATAATAAATACTCGGACATTTCACAAAGGGAGGTTTTGCTAAAAACATTTTATGTTTGCTGACCGTAAATAAGTTACAAGTTTTGAAAAAAAAAAAATGCGGCAGCTGAACGTAAAGAGATATTTTTACATCCCCAAGAGCTGTAGTGCTGTAACCAAGAAATGAGAGGAAAAAAATCGAGAAAACGGAGAAGACAAAGTTGAAGGCTTCTCGTAATGGGCTCGGCTGGCCTAGTAGGGAGAAGAAAAAAATTAAAGGGTAGGTTGGTAGGCTAGGCTAGTTGTTCTGTTTTGTGTTGTGCTATTCGAATCCCATTAATTCCCAGCTGCCAAGGGTATAATTCACATTAGTGTGATGGCTCTGAGTGTATACTTAGTTCAAGATTTACTATACATAGTATCGAATAATCACATTTATCCAAACGATCCGTGGATGTCAAGTGCACTAAATAAATTCTACGAAAAATAACTTTTTCGGAATTATGAAGCCCAACGAGCGAGTAATGGTCCATAAAAATTCATGGTTAGATTCAGTTTAGTGCTGCGTTACTTTTATGGTGACGACGTTTAGGATGTTCGCGCAGAATGGAGAGTTAATAGTTGATTTACTGACAGATTAATAAAGTGACAGCTGAAACACTGTCAGGACTTCATCAATTTAACTAGCCCACGCGTTGAGGGAGCCAAATAATTTCCATGCTTCAAAAGCTTTTCCCTTTTTCGACGGAATGCGATAAGTTCAACTACAGAATACGCAACTAGTACCTATGTTTCAGCTGACGTAATGTTTCTCCAACCCACATCATGATATCAATGCTGTTCTGAAATTTTTTCTTAACAAACAAAAATACGTTTGAATCAATATTACGCGAATTTTTACAAATTAAATTTATTCAACAAGACACATACACAACACATCATTATGCTCATTAAAGGAGCATATTCAATAAAACGTATTAGGAAATTTGCATAGCTAAAATCAGCCTTAATTTAATCACTGTTCAGTGTAAGACATACTCCCTGAAGAACCCAATGGCTGGGATGTTGTGGCGTTGCGAGATCTGCTTCAAACACAAGACCGACGCCCATGGCATTACGGCGCTCCGACGTTGTGTAGACGGGCGTGCGAAATGTATTCTGTAAGGACAATGGAAGATTTTCATGAATTTTAAATTTCACAAACTTTCATACTTCTACTTCCACGTTAGTTAAATTCAAGCAAAATAGCTTCAGGTGAAAACTTTAAATATATGAACATTTCAGTGCAATGAATTCGCAGAGATTTTTTCATGTTGCATGCATAGTTGTGCCAAGAGCCAGAAGCAACTCTACGGCACAAGAGTCGCGCGCGAATGCAATTCTTTGAATATCAAATGTTGCCATCAACTTTTCGCTATTTATTTTTCCAAGCAACTTTTTTACCGGTTGAATAATGTTGAAACGTGAGCTATGCTAAGATAAGGTGACCAGACTCCCGTAGGCCCAATGCTGTACACGTACTAGTGGAATTCGGCTTTCAAGCAAATCCTCAGCCTCAGCCATACTTCCAGGTTCCAAGTCTGAGCGCAGCGTAAGGCGAGTACGAGTACGTATGGACGAGCCAGAGGTCTAAATCCTACGAATTGTCCTTCATCGCCTCACCGCTCGCTCCGCTCGCGTTATTCTTCTATTTGCTCACCGCTCGCAACGATCGCACCTTCTCTTATCCACTCTCTCCAGCGCTAGTCGCAAGGATGATGGCGAATTATGAAAAGCGCGACAGACAGAGTAGGTTCTGAGCGAAGCCAGGGGCGAGCCACATCTGATTGAATGTATGGACAAGCCAGAGATCTAAATCTTACGAAATTTAAATCTTACATTGGGTCACCGCTCGATTGACTTGTACTTCGCCTTATCCTATTTCGCAACAGCACTGCGCTTGGTAGCCCACGCAAAGGCGAAGGCACCGATACCAGGTATGTACGTCAAAGGAGAGCAGCTTAAGTCTTGACCAAGTTCAAGTACCTTGGCTCGATGGTGAACAGCGGAGCTACATGCGATGATGACATCAAACACCGCACAAAGGTTGGGTGGATGACGTGGCGAGAAAACTCAGGAGTTTTCTGCGATAAGAAAATGAAGCTAAAGGGAAGTTGTACAAAACGGTTGTACGTCCCGCACTCATGTATGGATCAGAATGCTGAACCATGTATGAAAGTTACGCGAAAGAAATTACAGCGACTGAAATGAAAATGTTACGCACGTCAGTTGGTGTAACGAAAAGGGACCACATCAAGAGTAGCTACATCCGAGGCAGCTTGTCCATAGACCAACCAATCACCGAAAAGCTTGAAGACCGACAAATGGATTGGTATTGCCATGTTCAAAGGCGTCCGCTGAGAACCCCGCAAAGAAAGCGATATCAATGAAAGTTCCACTTGATGGACCCAAGGCCAGAGGCAGACCGAAGAACACCTGCAAATGTCAAATGAAAAAGCAACAACAACGCATTGGTCTCGGCGATGACACGATCCAAGATAGAGCTGCCTGTAGAAATATGCTGAGAAATTATCGCCAAAACGGGCGATGTGCCTACACCGCAGGTCGAGCAACGCGAAACCGTGGAGCGGTATAAAGAACGAGGCAAGGAAGAAGAAGAAGAAGACTGCGTCGCAAAATGCTGGCGAATGCTCTACTGTGGGACAGACAGATCTGAGCGGATCGAAGGGCCAGTAGTTAAAGTAAGCCTAAGGACGAGCCAGATGTCTGATTCTTACCTAAAGGGTCTTGCAATATTTCTGGAGCAGAGTATTAATTTCTCCATGGTTGATGCCATGCGGCCACCTGGGCTCTTAACGCCGTTTTAGATTGACTCTTGCCGATTCCTTTCTTTAGTATGCATTTTCGTATAGAGGTTCATAAAGAGTCGGATGGAGTACGCTGTGGCTGATTTGTTTAGCGTTTTGTTATAGGGAAAATAAAATCTCATCTTTTGACGGTTGCACCTGTACCTTGGCAGCTACAGCCTTGAAATGTTCACCAAATATGGGCAGTCCCGAGCCCTAGAAGTTCGCCAAATTTCAAAATTCTGCTAAACAATTATGGACAATTTTCGATTAAGAAACACAAAGGTGCGATTTAGGCAGCAGTACCTTCCGACCGCGGATAGCTGGACTGTAAAATTTGAAGGAAATTTGAGCGCCTAGTTAATCTACAATTTTGCAAATTTTTCAGAGAGATCGGAAAGGGCTCCCGAGTTATCGAAAATTAAAGATTGCAGGGCCGGATTTCCCATATGGACAACCTGGGCTACTGCCCGGGCGGCAGAATTTGAGGGGCGGCAAATTCTTAAATTTTTTCAATGGTCTAAAATTATGGGAAAAATGTATTTTGAAAATTCAAACATAATTGTAGAAAATAGTTTGCTTTTTTAATTTATTCTAGTTAGATGTACATATTCGTCTTAATCAAAGCACCTAATCGCAACATCAACTCAAATTATAATGTGATTCCGCCTCCAAAAATCAGGACTACTCAAAAGTTTTGCTTGAAGCATACACTTATTCACTCTGAATGGCGTGGCGGCCTTTAGTTCAGGAGTATATTTAGAGTAGGAGCATAAATCATCTTTGGCTTCACTTTAAACATTATACCTGAAGCCACATTAAATGATATAAGTACGCTACTTGTCTGCCAGCTCCTGTTTTCAAGCCTCTAAAATTGCCCCAGACTTGAAGAAAAGTTGTGTGTGTCCTCTCTACGCGATAAGACTAACCAGCCTATAGGTAAAATGTACGAAAATAGAAAAATTTTCATTTTTCATTTTGAATTTTGAATTTTGAATTTTGAATTTTGAATTTTGAATTTTGAATTTTGAATTTTGAATTTTGAATTTTGAATTTTGAATTTTGAATTTTGAATTTTGAATTTTGAATTTTGAATTTTGAATTTTGAATTTTGAATTTTGAATTTTGAATTTTGAATTTTGAATTTTGAATTTTGAATTTTGAATTTTGAATTTTGAATTTTGAATTTTGAATTTTGAATTTTGAATTTTGAATTTTGAATTTTGAATTTTGAATTTTGAATTTTGAATTTTGAATTTTGAATTTTGAATTTTGAATTTTGAATTTTGAATTTTGAATTTTGAATTTTGAATTTTGAATTTTGAATTTTGAATTTTGAATTTTGAATTTTGAATTTTGAATTTTGAATTTTGAATTTTGAATTTTGAATTTTGAATTTTGAATTTTGAATTTTGAATTTTGAATTTTGAATTTTGAATTTTGAATTTTGAATTTTGAATTTTGAATTTTGAATTTTGAATTTTGAATTTTGAATTTTGAATTTTGAATTTTGAATTTTGAATTTTGAATTTTGAATTTTGAATTTTGAATTTTGAATTTTGAATTTTGAATTTTGAATTTTGAATTTTGAATTTTGAATTTTGAATTTTGAATTTTGAATTTTGAATTTTGAATTTTGAATTTTGAATTTTGAATTTTGAATTTTGAATTTTGAATTTTGAATTTTGAATTTTGAATTTTGAATTTTGAATTTTGAATTTTGAATTTTGAATTTTGAATTTTGAATTTTGAATTTTGAATTTTGAATTTTGAATTTTGAATTTTGAATTTTGAATTTTGAATTTTGAATTTTGAATTTTGAATTTTGAATTTTGAATTTTGAATTTTGAATTTTGAATTTTGAATTTTGAATTTTGAATTTTGAATTTTGAATTTTGAATTTTGAATTTTGAATTTTGAATTTTGAATTTTGAATTTTGAATTTTGAATTTTGAATTTTGAATTTTGAATTTTGAATTTTGAATTTTGAATTTTGAATTTTGAATTTTGAATTTTTAAATTTTTAAATTTTTAATTTTAATTTTTAATTTTTCATCAGCTTGCGTACAAGTCCGCAACTCAGTGGGACATTTTCCTGTTTCTATTGTAGTTTATCTATCAATGTATCAAGTTGAACCCAAGTTGAACTCAAGTTGAACGTAAATTGATCCCAAGCCCAACCTCTGTAGAACCTTGAATGGCACCCAACACTCACAGGGTACCACCTAGCCCAACTTCCGTTGAACCTTGAATGGCACCCAAAACTCACAGGGTACTTACTACCTGTAATGCCAAAAACGTAACGCTTTTTCGTTGCAATTTTCGTGACGCTTTTCAAACTTATGTGCCAGAGTCAAAACATACATGTTAAAAAAGAAAAATATTTTTGGTGATAGCGATCCTTTGGAAAGTTCAAAACGCCCCCAAGCAAGTAACTCTTCTAACCACACATTTTCGTGTGTTCAATTACTTCTTAAATTTTTCCCCACATCAAATTCGCTGGGAAGCAAGGATTTGGTTTCGGGAGAGGTCCAAGTCTAGATATTAGAAATGCGGCATTGGCTATCAAATTTTTGAGTATCTATCGGGTTTAACTAAATATTTAAGAATTTTTACGCTTAAATTTTCGGATTTTCAATTTTTTTTAAGAGAAAAAACTGGAAATTCCACCGAAAATAAAAAATAATTTCAAATAGTTCAAATTTAGAACTCTTTAGGCACCGAATGATTTTTGCTGAATAGCATCAGTAAATGCTTTCCCAATTCGTTTTCGTTATCTTTATCACCAAAAACAAATTAGGTCAAGGTGTGTTCGAAATTTACCGTAAGCTTTCTTAATTTTGGGTTTTTTTTCGGTATGCCGTTTTCTGGTTAAATATTATGCTAATACATATAAGGAATTTCATTTGTTGGGTTAATTCGCAAATTATTTCCAAAACAATCGAAAGAAAAAATTTAGAAAACATGAACGCATTTCTAAAAATGTAAAAAACCGAATGGAATAAGAATTGTACAGTTTTCTATGTTATCATTGGAGTTTCAATCATTCCTAAAACAATTTTAGCAGGTGCACGGAACATCTGGATTCCTCCCCTGGGAAGCAACATAAAAATATTTCAAGCAAACAAAATACGCTTACTGGTAAAAAATACATATTAAATTTTCAATTTTTCACATACGCCCGCTAACGTTTTGCCTACATTTTGAGCTGACAACTGCTACCTTCGAGCTTATCTTGTGGCGGAGGGCGGAAAATTCGTTACTGCCCAGGGGCGCCATGGAGGCTAAATCCGGCCCTGAGATTGGCAAACATAAAAGTGCGACTATCTTGCTAAATATCGATCGCATAGGGACAGGGGTCAAACTTTACACCTTAAAGGCAGACATGACGGATGACAGGCCTCATGGAGGAGCTTATTATGTAGTGAATTTGGTTTCATTGTGGGGCATGGGGAATGCTCTACATTTTGCTGTACATTTCTCAATGCTGTACGACAGATCAAAATGCTGTACTGTACATCAAAATGCTGTACGTCTGGTCACCTTATGCTAAGAGAGAGTTAGAAATGCGAAGAGTTGGATGCAAGTTGGAGGATATGCATAAATTAATTTGCGTCAGAGTTCCTTATTTCAGGAAAATCACAACAAGGAGTTAATCAGCTATGAATGCAGTCAATTTATCGGTAATGAAGTTGAGAAGGATATACAAAATTCTGCTTTTGAGTGTGCGTATTCTTCAGGAACAGCGAACAAAAAGAATTCAACACGATAACAAAAAAAAAAAAAAAGGATTCAGAAATTTATATAGAGGAAGAGGAAATGACGTTCATAACATAAATGACTTAAACTCAACGTAAAATTAAATTTTGTCCACCATTTAAAAATTCAGTGCCTTTCCTTTCGTCCAAATTAAGAATTCTAATTTCGAGTGCCTGAGTGCCTGTAGCAAGTGAGGCTTAAGCGAAACGGAAGGAGCACTAAGCGTTTAAACGGTGGACGAAATAAGTACATAATAATTATGCGATATCAGCCACTTTGATTCTCGGAAGGGGTACTATAATTAAAAATGAGGAGGATGGTCAAAACAGTCGTTTGATGAACAGCAATGAAACGAATGTCATATGAAAACTATAGTGACGATTACAATGGCCGTGTTTTTTCGACATCGGGGGCAGGTTTGCTGACCCAGACGCGCAAAAAAACATTAAATTTCAAATTGTCACGTAGGCATTGCAATTTATTTCAAAATATTGCTCATTTACTTATTAAAGCCCCGTTTTCACTTTAGAAATGCAAAAGTTTAAATGCAATTTTTTCAACGAAAACATATTTTTATGGGTGAACCATATTTTTGCAGAATAAGAAATTTTTTTGCAGACACTTGTATGTAACATGTAAACATGTAATTTTAGCTATTCATTGGAAAACGCACTAGAAGTGATTGGGATTGCATAAATTTAGGCGATTTTTTAAAAGCTCATTAAAACTGAATAGCATGCTCTTCGAGTTTGAACTGCTAACCTGAATAAGGCTACGGGTTAGCATTTGTATGAAAATTACCCCGTATAGTGCAGGTTAGCTGTTGAAAAAACACGGCCAATGAAGTTATTTTCGATACAATGACTACTCGAAAAAAAACACACCTATTTTCACCCAACGAGCTTAATTTTATACCAACCTGTAATTTCAATCGATGAACTTCAACCGGAACAATAGCCAAAATTGGTAATTGAGTGATTAAAATTTTGGGGTGTGATCGCGTCAAACATCGTTTCTTGATATCCCATCGGGCACCTTCTAAATAAAGTCCACTAATGAAGCAACCCTGAAAAGAATATTACAAACGACATGCGTATAGTAAAGTCGCAATGCTCCTGTGAAAAGTTTGGCGCTCTATGTCTACTCACTGTCTTTGGGCGCTCTTCGACGTCATCGGGATCCGTATAATCAGTTACGAAACTATATAATGTAGATTTGTCCAGTGGCCAACCATTTTTTCGGCATGCGACCTATAATAAAAAAAAAAAAAAACAATTTAAAACAATTCATCGAAACCATATTGCCTTAATAGGCTGACAAACGCGAAAGAATGTGGTGGAGGATATCTTTTTTTTGTTTCTTATGTTTTTTTGGGGTGTTAAGTACGAATCCGGAGCTTTCCACCAAAGTTTCGTTGAATGACAGGGTCAAAATCGAGAAAAAAAACTCAATTTTGGCTGTTATTTTTTTTTTATTATTATAAATAACTCAGAAACTTTCCATTTAAATGAAAAGCTGCCCCTGAATATAGATATATTTTTTATTTAACATATTACACTGTTTATAGAGGGACAGCTTTTCACAGAAATATACATTTTCTAAGTAGTACATGCTCTGTGGCTCACAGAGCGTCCAGTCCATGGGGTCCGGACCCCTCCCGAAACGTTTTCAAAAATCAACGGAATCCGTTTTATCATAAAAAAATATCGGCGTACAGAGGGCTGCGCCCGCAATACGAGGGTTTTTTAGAATTTTGATGCATAGTGAATATTTTTTGTACATATATTTTATGAGCAATAGATAAGAATTGTGCATAACATTAATGAAATGCTTCCTGTAAATCTATTTTTGGATTGGTCTAAATAAACGCGTTCCAGAATGAAAGGCTAGCGCCTTTCATTCTGTTCCACCTTTAATTAGACCAATCCAAAAATAGATTTACTATTTACCCAGTCTGTATAAAAGTACTCCAAGGCAAATCTACAGGATTTTTTCGATTTCAGATTTCTGATGGCCTTTGAGCAAAAACAAACTCGGGCAAACGTAAGGAAGGCTTGGCATTATATATGAACTGAATTATTAGCTGTAAATCTACTGTTACTGTTTTTTAAATCAAGAAAAAACTACTTATATGAAATGATTCCATTGTGTCCCCTGACATTAGAGCCCACGCAAGCTTTCCTATGAGTATTGAACAAGTATACTTTTGCAGCTTTTCCGGGACACCCTGTTAACTTGGTCCTACTAACTTCAAAAATATTTGTGGCAAACACTATTACCGTTCTATGCATTTCCACCAAATTTCATGTACATTCTTTCATCAAGTTAAAAGATATATATTGAAGAAATGCTTAAGAGGCTTCCCTTGTATTGTAAAAGGCCCTTACTAAATACTTACTTGGTTATATTTTCGGTTTGGATACAGTTATTCGAATGAAAATTCGTAGACATATTTCCTGTGTAATTTTCTAAAAACCCTTAGCAGAATTTTCATATTTGGAAACCTAAGAGGGGCTACACACGAACAAATTTGAATTTTACAAATTTACTGTTATTTACTTTTCCTTAGCAAAAGTCAACAGTCTTAATATTTAACGTATATAAGGCCACACTGACCAATCTTTGTGCAAAGTTTCATATCGATCCCTATAACGGTTTAGAAAAACGGAGCTCGAAAAGGAAGTTTAACTTTAAACGCCAATAACTTTTTTACCGTTACTTGAAACTGGAAAATTGTAACTGATATGAAATGTACTCGTCTAGATCTTTGATTTAAATACCCATACGTTAATCTCCGATAAAAACTAAAAAAGTCGACTTTTTTCAAACGTTCGGGACACCCTGTTATCTTCTTCCTACCAACTTCTAATGTATTTGTGCCAAAGACTGTAACCATTCTACACATTCATGCCGAATTTCATGACAATCGGTTCAGCCGTTCGCGAGTTATTTAGTGAACAGACGGACGGACGGACGGACGGACGGACGGACGGACGGACGGACGGACGGACGGACGGACGGACGGACGGACAAAATCGATTTTATAAGGGTTTTTTGAAAAAATTCTAAAAAACCCTAAAAATGGAACTTGGAAAAAGGCACCTATATTAATTCTGCATTTTTAATCAAACTGTGTGTCTGATGGATATCGTTGTACATTCACCAAATGATAATCTATTTAACTATTATGTAAATAGATTTGTTTTATCCTTTAACGTAATTAGAAGAGTGAATGAGTTCCACTTTGAAGCTCTTAAATAAACTAGTGACGATCTTTGGGGATCTCAATGCTTTGGTCGCGTTGAGCGGCTGTTGAATAATTCACTAGTGCTGGGTCCTCTGCAACATCGAACTTTTTTCCTTAAACCCCTCCCGGAATAATTTTCTGCGTATGTTCCTGCCCGAAAGAATTCATAAATTACGAAAAGGGGCATTGAGAATCAAATATCAACTGGGCACTAAAATAGAGTCAGTTGGAGTCTTGCCCAGTTGTAATTTTTTATGAAGTCTCAGGATTTTGTTTTAATTTTCACAATAAAACCTAGTGAAAGAACTCCAAACAAGGGTTATTTATTTTCGAAAATTAGTAACTTGACCAGTGGCGCGCCTGGCGATAGCCTCGCACCACAGCTGGACAAAAATTAAACAAAAGTAAAAATGTCAAATAAACTTCTTCAACAGGATTCGTGTAAAATATAATTTTCAAGCCCTAAGTTTCGCTTTAAGCCGTTTTCATTCTTGAGTTAAAAATAGTTTAGCTCTTTTGATGTGAGCATATTCTTCAACAATTTGTTGAGTTCGAGTTGCATTCACTTATGTTTACACTGTAGAGGAGGCCTTTAAAAATGTAAAAAATAACGGTAAATATTGCCAGCGCTTGCAATCTTTTTTATTGCATATTGCAACGGCTGACGGTATTAGCTTTCCAGGCTTTACATTTATATATGCAATTGTGTGCATCTGCCAACACTTCAAGTGTTTAAAGTAAATGGTATCTGAACATTTCTGACAGCCAGGACTCCGACATTTTATAATTTGGTGCTAACTGTTGTTGAGTGACGATGTGCGTCATGACAGCATACTTACAGTAAGATGATAATAAATTAACAAGCATGCGCGCAAGAGCCCAGTGTTCGACTTTAGGACCTTTCACAAAATGTGGATTTTGTCTCATTTCTCAGTTAGGATCTCAACATGATTATAGGAAGATTAAGGTTTTGAAATGAACTTTAAAATTAACGGCAATGTCGTAATGCATTACTATTTTATTGAAAAATCGCAAAAATAGGTCGCCTGGGCCCTCGCCCATGTAAAATGATAGACTGAAAATTTGGTAGTACGAAGAAATGTGGACCCCTCCCGAAACAAAATCCTGGCTACGTCCGTGGTGGCTCACTTGGTTAAGTCGCATTCTACGATGCTAGTAATCTAGAAGTCTGGATATCGAATCTCGGCGTGGTCCAGAAAATATATAGTGCTTGCAACAATATACACTCCTCTGTATGCAATGTAACGTTGACTCTAAGTAGCCTATAAACGGCTGAGTGAAGTGAACGCATCAAGGGGTTACGGTACAGAGAAGAAAAGAAGAAGAATTAAGACATATAAGTCAAACAATGGGAAAACTCCGAAAATGTTCCGCAACAAAATTTGGATGGAAAGCTACGATTTCGTGCTTAGCAACCCACAAAAACTTTAACCCTTAACTCATTACCGGACACAACGCCAACATTTGACACGATTTGTATGTCAAATGCTCAAAATTGGACGTCTATAGACGTTCTGTCCGGGAAAGGGTTAAATGCATGGGGTTTGAACCCATTTTCGTAACTGACCTCCCCTTATGTAAAATCGGTCACTGAACACGGAATAGCCCGTTTTCCCAGTAAAGCGAAAATAGTAGAATTTGTATTGTGTACCAAATATGGTACGCCATGCATTCAGGGATTCAGGCCATGTGTTATAAATGAAAGACATTTTTCAAATTTTATTTAATCTGCCTCTTACTTTAATAGGGACAGTGCGAAAAAGAAAGGAAAATGATTATTGAGAGTTTTGATCGAAATTATAGTGAAAACTCGATATAATGAACTCCTTTTCATTAAAGGAAAGGTGGTAATTTCTATAGAAAATCGCGAGTATTCAGTCTTTTAAAAGGGAGCTCGCGTTGGTGCGTTATTAGTTTCATGTTCCTTATGGAAATTTGTATCGATGCCTATTTGAGACATATCCTGGAAGTTTATGAATAGTGGAGTAGGTCTTACTACCCCAAAATCCCCTACAAACCTAAATTTAGCCATGTCGTTTGATAGAATGTCGCGAAAAACTTCAAATGTGTGTCCAGTGGTAGCTGTTGGATGTCCTTATAAAATATTAAAATTGCGCCAGATCCGACTCAAATACCCCTTCCACCCCTACAAAAAACACGGAATTGATTATTTACGGCTTGGCGTGCCGTCTAGCCCTGTGCATTGGCATAGAGTATGCACTCATCACTCATCATGCTATTAGCACGATTAGAACGCGGTCTCGTTAAAAAATAAATCTTTTATATAATAGTTCGTTATAAACATGTTCCACTGTTAAACGTATACCTCGAGACTTCTTTTGACTTATCATAGCTCATGGGATTCCTCTCTTGAAAAGTATATGGATTGGATTGACTTTGCTAGGATATGAATATGGAAATGAACTGCTAAATTTAGCTGCTTTATAACCCAAATTTGTGCAGGTTCCAGGACATGTCCACAAGAATTACATCCATGTATTTTTTTGTTTATCGAATATGGTACTCCCCATATGAAACAGTTGATCCTAGAAGCACATTTTCTAAGGATCCTGACCGTGGACTCACAAGACAATACTTGTCATAATCAAATGGTATAAGAAATTGGATATCAAGGCGCAGCTGCTTGAGTCCTGTACTCCAGGCGTTTGGTAAAATCAGAGTGCATGCCAGGCACTGTCTGAGATTATTTTAGAAATCGGTAGGGGCTTAGTCCTAAAGCTTAAATTTAAGTTTGCACCACTTGGAAAAATTTTCTAACGGTACTTATCAGGGTTTTTGTCTTGTTTGGGATTTTTGTGTATATCTCCGCTCCTGATGGTTGGACTTTCAAAAGAAAGACACTAAATTGTTCGGTACAAAATTGCCTTAATCTTTTGTATACTGACTGTTCATCTCAAAGCAGTAGATAAAATGCTACAGCGTGTCAAAGTGGAAAAACCCGTTTTGTTCATCAGTTTTTTGCAAATAAGTCGATAACGGTGCATTTTCACTAAATAATTAATCATAGTTCACTTGTAGCTTATTGGATTCCCTACAATCCAGAAAAAAAATTAAATCGATACGATCATCCACAACTGAGATATGCCCAAGAGAAAGTCGACGATCTGAGATAGCAATACATTCTACGGGTATGTACTAGGGATGTCAAAAACCAGCCCATAACCCGATTTTCGGTTTTTTCCGTTTTTTTTTTGCAAAGCCGGTCAGGTCAGACCGTCCAGTTTTCACCGGTCTCAAAGTACCGGTTTTCCGGTTAACCGAATCTTTTCATTGATTTGCTTAGAATTCTAGTAAAAACATGCATACACACTCGTATTGCTATAGTTCGTATCGTATGCAAAATTAAATCAAAGCTACAAGGAGAAGTAATTTGACGAAGCGATGGTTCTACGAGTAATAGCAATAAGGAGAGTGTTCGAAAATATGTTTAAGGGCTGGAACTTGGAAACGAAATTTTTCATTGGGGACAAGTAATAGAATTGCATACGGAAAAATCAAGAAAATATAAAAAATTGTATAAATTTGGAAAGAATTTTTATCCCGGTTTTAACCGGATGGACAAACAACCGTCCGGGTTAAAACCGGGAGGAGGAAAAAACCGAAAAAATGGTTAACCGTTCTGAAAGTACCGGTTTTCGGACTAACCGTTCGGTTTTTGATATCCCTAGTATGTACCAACATTCAGTTGGGCTTTACTTTGCGGCCAGTTGTCTTTCGCTGCAGATAGAGAGAGATATGTTCATTACGCGACACGCTTGCGAACAGTGACTCCATTAGCGGTTTTTTTTTGTAAATGAAAGTCAATTTGACAAACTTCGTTTTTTTTCGAAATAGTTTTGTTTGTTTGTTTAGTTTCGGCATGAGTTTTTGTTTTGTTTGTGCAAAATCCTTAAACGAAGGTGACGTTGTATCCGTACATTGATTGATAGATGCATTGAACGTGGTCTAGGGAGCATGAAGAAATTTTGGGAAATGTGAATAGTGTTCTAATGCATCAATCATGTTGGAAAATTCAACAATTCAACAGTCAGCTGAATTTACTTTTGAGTTGACCACAATCTTCAGAGGTATGAAGCAGGAGGCATTGTTGGCCAATTAAAGAAAAAAGAAACGATTTGTTGATATACTGCAAAATTATTTAACGAATCATGGTTTCTTAGTATCCCAGGCTGTAGAGGATGCGGATACACAAATTGTTCAAACGGCATTAGGCATGTCGTCCAGGTTTGACTCAATTTTTATCGTTGGAGAAGACGTTGATCTGCTGGTTATATTGTCAGGTATTGGATATCATGTCTAGAGCGTATATTTTAAAAAATGGAGCGAGGATCCGAAAATACAATTTTGTATTCATCAACAGGTTTAAAACACCAAACTCTTTCAGAGGATATACTTTTTCTTCACGCCTTCACAGGGTGTGATACGACTTCGGCCGTTTTTAAATATGCAAAAGTAGGCTTCTCTCCTTTTTAAAGAAAAAGGAACATACTCACGTTTTACAATCGCTCGAGGTTTTTAAACCAGAGTGCTCAGATGCAAACACTATATGCACTATCGGAAAGAATGTTTTCATTGCCTTGTACGGAAGTACACGTAACGACACATCACAAAGCGATTTCCGTTTCAAACTTTTTGCTCGCGCAGGAACGAAAATTAAAGCTAATCTTGCTGCTTCCACCACCTTCCACCGAATCAGCCGCTGATCATCATTCCTTACGAGCGTACCACCAAATACAGACATGGCTCGGCAACGTTTTAAATCCAGAAAACTTGGGCTGGAAGCGCACTCAGGTGGGATTGGAGCCTGTGATGATTTCGGGAGAAATTATCCCTTCATACCTATTAACTCATTGCCGGACACAACGCCAAAATTTGACACGATTTGTATGTCAAATGCTCAAAATTGGACGTCTATAGACGTTCTGTCCGGGAAAGGGTTAAATATTATTTCGTGCTCTTGTAAAAAAAAACTGTGGGACAGCATGTGGTTGTAAGAAGGCTGGACTCACATGTACCAATATCTGTAGAACGTGTTGTGGCAAAATATTCTCAAATGTCGCAGTCATAACCGAAGACATAAATGATGAAGATTGCTACGATGACATTTATGATATTCCAACGTTGGTCCCCCTTCCCCAACCAAGTAGATCTGTATATCATATTCAGGATTCTACTGAAGAAAATAATAAAAACGTACCCTCATCACTAAATAAACCATCCAAAATTAAAAGAAAGTAAATTAGGTACTTTATCCCATTAGTGAACTGCCAGGTTTTTGGAAAACCTTACTTTATGGGGGTGAACCTACTGTATTACAAATATCGGGTATTACAAATATCGGGTGGGTAAAACGTCCCTTTCCGATGAGGAGGAAAGATTTTTGGAAAATTTAATGATGAAAAATGCTAACATAAAATGGTTACCGCAATCGCCTGTTCTGATGGATTCAGACTTTTTTCCCTCAAAAAGAAGGCATACGTCAACAAACTATAGACTTTAACAGTGTTAAAATAGAATATTTGAGCAGAAATTGCGCAGATCACAGCGGTTGCACTTCAACTTGTTTTCCAAAATGTCGTGCAAAGACCCGAAGCTTCACCATCCTAACTGCATCTGCAACAAATTATACCTATAAGTATGTACGAGTATAACGCATAGTTACTTCGGAATGCTCACTTTCTTTCGGGTATATCTCGGCTGCAGCTGATCGTATGGACTTAATTTTTTTCTGGATTGTAGGGAATCCAATAAGGTACAAGTCCACTCTTATTAATTTTTGCGCGACAAATCACCGTTATTGACTTATTTGCAAAAACCTGATTTGAAAAACTGTTTTATCAACTTTGACACGCTGTAATATTTTACCTACTGCTTTATGGTGAACAATCGCTATGCCAAAGATGAAGAAAATTTTGTACCAAACAATTCGGTGGCCTTTTTTTGGAAATGCTACCATTGGGAGCGGAGATATACGCCGGAAACCCAAACAAGACAAAAACCTTCATAAGTACCGTTAGAAAATTTTTCAAGTGGTGCAAACTTAAATTTAAGCTTTCTGACTAATACCCTATCGATTTCTAAAATAATCTCAGACAGTGCCTGGCATGCACTCTGAAGCCCGATTTCACGACCGATCGCCTGGAGTACTGGTGAAAGTTCAATTATCTTACTAAGATGTCAAGTATGGAAGCTCGTTTTTTTAGTGGCGTGTCCTAAGGACAAAACAAAGGATATGACCATTTTTCAGTATAGCTAGCCAGCTAAAAAGACTGGCATTATATGAAGCAGATATAGAAACGCTAAGCCCTGGCCGGTGTGCTATAGAAAACAAAATGACAAAGCGATCCTTCTAGATCAACTATTACAGATCCGTTTCCTTGGATCCTGAACAGAACTGATTAACCTAGCTTTCATAAAAATGGCAGTAAATGTCCTGGAAAAATGGATTGGTGACATAATTTGAATGAAAATTTAGATTATTTGGACATGTTCTGGGCCCAATAAAACGCACCATAATGTTGAAAGAGCAGAAAATTAAAATTTTATGAACATATCCTACCCTACCTAAGACTAAGGCCGCGTACACATACAGAGCGACGACGAGTTTTTCCGGGCCGGGCGATGCGATGCGATGCGATGTGTGCACACTCATTGCGATGTCGGGCCGGGCGATGCGATGCGATTTGTTGCGAGTCGACGCGATTTCTTTCTATGGCAAGAAAACCGGATTTTTCAAGGGGATTTCATACGGCGCTGGTTCGTTCGATTTGCTGCTGATATGGCTATGATTTCAGATCGACTTCATGACATAGGGCTTCGAGTGTTCTACCATTGATATTTTCAATATACATACAAACGTGTCGGTATATTTATGTAGTGTTGTAGATCATTTTGGGTATTAATGAATGTATTGTCGTAGGTAATAATAAATGTAATGTAATGTATGGCTATGTAGTGTTGTGGATAAATTGTTGGTAGGTCATGTAATGATGAATGACTGAAAGAGGTAGGTAACCTTTCTGGAAATTTGTAGTGTAAGCTTACGCGTTTCTAAACAATTTTCGGGCCGCATTTGGATTTGGTGTTAATTGTTGTTAAAATATGTATGAATGGGTGAAATAGGTAATTTTTGGAAACATGCAGTGCAATAAAACCCAGTTTCTAGCGTAAGCGCACTTTTATGAGCCTGCCGGCCAAAAAATGGCATCCCCGTTTCTCGGGGAAATACACGTCCAATCGGCGTGGCAGAAACACTAAGGCAAATTTGGGTCGCTGATTCCGAATTTGAGGTCAAAATTAAAAAAATATTTTTGTGGGTTGCCCGCCCCCAAAATTGTACCCCTGTTTTCTCGGGGAAAAACTCGTCCAATCGGCGTGGCAGAAACACTAAGGTAAATTTGGGTCGCTGATTCCGAATTTGAGGTCAAAAACAAAAAATATTTTTTGGGGTTGCCCGCCCCCAAAATTGTACCTCTGTTTTCTCGGGGAAATACTCCAATCGGCATGGCAGAAACACTAAGGTAAAATTGGGTCACTGATTCCAAATTCGATGTCAAAAACAAAAAAACAAAAAAATCGGTGTTGCCGGCCCCAAAATGGTACCCCGGTTTTCTCATCACCGTAGGTTCCCACAAATTACCTATCTACCGCTACCTTCAATAATTCATTGCAAATACATGCGCTGTACGAAATTTTCTTATACGTAAGCGTACGCCAGAAACCGGGTTGTGCTGCACTGCATATTACCACAAGCCTTCTTTGACCCATTCATAGATACAACCACAACTGTCAAATCCGAATACCGCCCTTTTTTGGGGGTACAGGTACGCTACGATCTGGGTTGGACAGCACTGTAAATTTCCACAAAGGCTATTCAGTAGCCCAATCCATTATTACATCACCTACACACGGCTATCCCTTCATTTAATATCTACAAATCTATAACACTATACAACACGACACGTATGTATGTATGTATATATAAATATTCCCAATGCTAATGCAACCCGATATGCACAAGGCATGCCTCTCATGTCGATATTTCCCTATCAGCATCAAACAGCACGAAACCAGCCTCTCTATGTACGATTCCATACACACCATGCCACTATGAAACCGATCCAAACACAAATCGTATGCTCCATGTCGCTCCCATCGGCGACAAGGCACCTCGCAGCACGTGCTGAAAGCACGATGATTCGACATGGAAAAGTTCTCCATCTTACAACCACATGCCACTACGAACCCGATCCAAACACAAATCGCATCGTCCATGTCGCTCACATCGGCGACAAGGCACCTTGCAGCAGCTGTTGAAAGCACGAGATTCGACATGGAAAAGTTCTCCATCGTACAACCCGACGACGTCGGGTTCGTGCTGGTTCCTATTTAAATGCTAAGAATTTTTTTTCCTGCGATGGGAACCTTATCGCATCGCATCGCGTCGCCCGGAGTGTGAATGGGCTGTAAGAAGCTAACATTTTGATTTTGTTTGGAACGAAGGTATGCACCTAATTTCGATGCAGATTTTATTACCTTGTCCTTATTTCTAACCTGAAACGATGAAACTAAATGGACATTCTGCTCGTTACAACTTGCATTTTTGATTTCTGAGCATGAAACTTACAGAACAAAAATACTATTACCCGATTTTCCACCATTTTGGCAAGGAAGTACTGCAAATTTCATTTATTAAAAAGAAAATAACAGGAAAACGAACAAAGACTGGAAACGTCGTCAAAGTTTGCCTCTTATTAAAGGATAACATTGTTCGTACGAAGTCAAACATAAAATTCTCATGCAATCAAGAAAAATTCAAACCTCCTATATTGCGCAAAAGACTCTATACGTAGTGGAATAATCCTTTCACGGAAACGGACAAGTTGGAAAACGTAGAACGCACGAAGAGTTTTGGCATCGAGTTTAGAAAGATGGAAACTTTTCCCCGAGTCCACTGATATATAGACATAAGGGATACGTACGTATGTAAGTGCGCTGGAAAACTTTCAAAATGAAGGACGCAAGAAAAGAAGTCAAAAGGTCTACTCTACTTAAGAGCATGTCTTCCACATTCAACTCAAAGATTTGGTAAAGTGGAAGTCGACATACGAAAATCTTATTGTAACGGTTGCATGGCAAGCAGGTTTGCGGATGAAGAGAGCAGCCAGAACAGGCGATGCATTTGTTCCTCCAGAAGTTCATGGAGAGCTGCGAAGTACTCGTAAATTATCAATTGTAACTGTTATCACGTACACACGAAACAAGATATATCGCAAGGAGACAATTTACTTTCAGAAGAAAACTGCAAGGCAACTTAGGCTCCATTGTAAAACAATACAGGTGACAGTGGCTCTAGTTTATGGATTTTCTTTTGTTTTCTCCGAACGATGCCGAGAGCGAAAGATGTCATTTGCCGGATGGCTGACGCCAATAATCTTAAGAAAAACTTTACGCCATCAACGCTAACCGATTACCATCCTATGGACTCAGTGAGTGGAGTTGATCCATCGGAGACGTTTTGCCATATTTCAAAAAAGAAATTGTAATGTCATTTGTCGCCCCCTCAACTGACGGAGGATTATAGTCGACGTCTACGACTACGACGTCGACAGTCACTACTCTTGATTTCTTGGCAATCGTTATGTGACCGTTCAATCGATAATAATTGTCCCTGAAAGTCTTCCATAAATCCTAATATCCAATCCATTTTCCGGATTGTCGAAGTCTTTATAAAGTTTTTGGTCCGATACGATTGTATCCCTTTTCTGGCAACCATTCTCATGTTGTTAGGCCAAAATGCGTTGATTGGTTTTTTCCTCTCGGCGATGAATCCATAGCGAAAACTTTTCTGATTTTTCGGAAATGATTCGTTTTATGGCTCCAAGTTTGCAGTTAATATTTCGTCCTGACCATTGGGCGCACGGTCAAATGAGCATGTTGGGCGGAATGTAATGGAGTGTAGTCGGAAGTTGTGATTTGGTGCGAGTATAAATTGAAAAAATATATGAATTGAATTATGCTGTTGATTTGTTTTTATTATCGCGGAATTTAATGGGAAAGTTTAAGAAAAACTGCAAGTTCTATGAAATACGTACCTGGACAAGTGCTGTTAAATAGCTCTCAGGGACGTGAAGTCCTGAAAGCCACATTACAAGAGGCTCTCCGGAGAGGGACCAATATTTGTATTGTTTTGCTCGCTCCTGAAACAAGAACAATACAAAAGTCTCAAACTTGTTCAAACTTCAGGGATAAATTCCAGACAATATAAACATGATATGGCAACCACAGTTTTTTTTTTTAGTAAATTTAATGAAACTAACCAGTAAATGATCAATCCAGGATCCCAATCGCTTGCACGTGTCTGGACACAATTTACGCCAATCATTTGGCAGTTGTCCATTGAAAAGTGCATTTGAAATGTTATCTAATACAATGTCCATTCCAATTTCTCCAGCAATTGCCTGCGAAAAGTTTAATCGAATAATAAACTTTGGTTACAAACAAAACGGAAACAATTTCACCTTCCTCAGAAGCTCTAGAGTCTTTTTTATTCTCAGCACGAGCAAATTGAAACGATCCAGCTCTTGGAGGAGGACAACTCCAGTCGGCGTGATATTCATTTGAAAAGCCTTCTTGATGCGCCACACCTCAAATGCGGGTGGCAACTTTTTGAGAATGTCGGAAGCAATTCCGTCAATGTAATCATCGCGGCTTATGCCTCCTGTCGTCGAACCTGTTTAAGAGAATTTTCGTTGAAGTTAGGATCAGTCAGGTTTGAGGCTTATATATTGTTATTTAGCTCATTTTTTTCAATATTCACATTACCAGTGTCTCTCCATACATTAACTTTGCGGTAGGCACCAAATCAGTCAAAATTTCGGTTAAATAAATCGACAAAGTAAAATCTAAATGGTTGAATTACTCACTAGTTTGTGGCTGAAGTTCTACCAATTGACCCCATAGATCCTTAACAGCCTTTGTATAGTATCCAATCTCAGCATTTGGATGTAAGCCGAACACATCTGGTTTATTTGCAAGTGGCAGTTCGTCAATGTATTCTGAAATTAATTTTAGTTAGGTTATGTCTGACTCTTTAACGATTTCGAGCTGTATAGGTACTTACCAATAAAATCGTCCTTAGTTTTTGCATCTTGTGGAATCGTGTAACTAACATTTTCATCTTTATAAAAGTAGAAAGGTTGAAAAGTGTCAAAAAGAAAGTCTCCCATATATTCGTCCATGTAAATGCGAGTTACTCGTCTATCGAAATCATCAATGACACGACCACCGTACATAACCTATAAAAGTTGAAAATTAAAATTGAAGCTCAATAACCAATTATTATTGAAACAAAACCCCACCTCGCCGATGAGATACTTTAAGCTTTCCCATGGTGTACGTTTAATTTTCATTTCAAATGACTTCGTTAGATATGTTTGGAGAATCTCTGTGCAGACTTCAAAATCAGAGTCGTTGAAGTCGTAACTTATATTCCATCCGAGCTTACCGTAGCGGCGACGTTCCTGTAAAAAATAGTGTTATTGAAATTTGGTCAGTTAAATAACAATCAATAGAAAACAATTTTAAAATGGTGTTTTAAGAGAAATAGAAAAGAATTAAGTTTTTAACACCTCACGTATCTTAGTAGAGCAGGGGTGTCAAACTCGAAACCTGGCCCGGGCCAAATATCACTGTCTTTAGGTTTGAGCGGGCCGCAGGATGAAAAAAGCCTATAGACATTTTTTTCGAAATTTAAACACATAAAAATTCTTTTAGATTCACTAATGACCTTGGAATTATAACCTTTAAAAATACCATCTTTTGAAAATGTCCTTCAAAAAAATTTGAAAATTTAAACAAGAAGTTCAAACGCGAATGTTTAGTTGATCGATCAGTAACCACTATTTTGATTTAATTTCCACCAAAATTTAGAAAGCTGATCAGAACGTACCACCACGCGGCCGGTCATCTAGAAACATCCAAGTTGTTCAAAGCAACCTTGAGAGCTAAAAATTGTTAGAAAGGTGGCTAAAAATAGGCAAAAAATTTTTCGTTATGTGGTGTGAACCAAAGACAAAACGGCAAAGATCAGGTAAGGGATTGAAATTGCTTTTTTTACTAAATTTCACATCCCGGTGATTTCCTTACGAAAAACAAGATTTTGGGGTCTTTAAAGCTAGCTCTTCTTACAAAGAAATTTCAATCCCAGATGTTCCTGCCGTATAATCTGAAAGATGTGGACGCTAATTATAAACGTGGTAGAAAATTATAATGTTCGGCAAAGCCGGAGTTTTTTCTGAACCAAATTTCGGGACTCGTCAATTTTACGAAGGGGCCTAATATATTCTACCCAAAAAAAACGCCTTTAGCAAATGTACCTGATATATTTGGCAGTAATTAGTATATTGAGGCGGTGCGCGGCAAAACTCGCTTCTTCTTTTTTTTTTTACGAAATTGAGTTATGAATTGCATTCGAAAGTATTTTTCCTACTCTACACGCTAGTAAGCTCAGTTTTTATCAAAACACATTTCTTTCATATTTTTCGAGGCTTGGAAATTTGCAGTTCGTTGCAAAACTTACTTCTTCCAGGTAATGTGTACTTATTGTACCTATCAAAACTTTTTACTTCCATCAGTTTCGATCAGAACTCTTTTCTTGCCATAGCGGACTCATCAAAACTGTCTCTTTCCAGTAAAAATTTTTATTACCGAAAATGGAAAATATTGCATTATCATTAATATTATTAGGTAAGGGTTAATTGTTTTCGTCCTTAGACACGGTCTTGGACAAAATTGAACTAAATACAACACCAACTTGGTAGAAAACTATGTGGTTCCACCAGGACACATCAAAACTCGTTTGTTGCAATTTATAATTCGAAATTGACGCCAAAGCTATTATTAAATATCACATTTTTGTTTTGCAAATCAATCTTCGTGCATATAGCTTCCGTTTAATAGCAAAACGAATATGATACAATATTTTTTCATCTTGCTAAACGTTTTTTTCGGTTTCTGAAAAATTACGAAAAATGGAAGGAGCGAGTTTTGCCGCGCACCGCCTCATATAGAACAGAGAGTAAGATTTTGAAAATACATACAAAAGCTTGCATTAGCCACCGACTCTTGACGAGTTTTAGTGAATTTCTTAGACGTGAGTTTAACGCCTCGCATTTTTTATTTTTAAGGCGCGTTTAGATGGCATCAAACTTGTTTGCATCCAACTTTTCCGTCAAACTTATCCAAGTTGGAAGGCTGTTTACACGTACGATATTCTCTCAAACAAATCCTATCAAACAAATCCTATCCAAATTGTTGGCCGTGTAAACCAGTAGTTGAAAGTTGGAGCGGTCGTAAAACGTTATCAGTTTTTGTAATACGTATTAGTACAGGAAAAATATATTTGCTTTTAATTTTATTTTTTCGTGAATATTTTAAACATTTAGGGAAACATGCCGTATACAGCGTGCCCCAAAAGTCAACGGAACGCCAGAATTGGATGATAGTGCACAGATATTGGTAATCAGGCGCATTAATTCTTTATTATTAGAAAGTATATTTATATTTCGATTGGACTATAATCAATGCATATAAAACAAGTTGTCCAACATTGTTTTCACGGTGGATTTGTTTGAATGCTCGTTCCACTTCAAACTTGTTGTCCAACTTCTGTTTACACGATGGATTTGGTGTCCAACTTGTTTGAATGCTCAAAAGTTGGACGACAAATCCATCGTGAAAACAGCGCTTTACGCATTTATGCTGATACACATTGTTTTTCGTTTACCTGACCGCGGGCCGCGAGTTTGACATGTCTCCTGTAGAGGGACCAATTGATAAAAACCCTCCTTTTTAGTTGTAGATTTAGTTTATTATTTGTAATACAACCAAAATAAATTACGAAAGTAATAAGTTTTGAAAGAAAAAAATAGGTATTTCGGCTTTAATTACCTTTTCGATTCTGTAAAAAATTTTATGTTGCTTGTCTCATAAACGATTTCGAAAGAATTGAAAAGGTTTGGTTTGGTCTGAATGCGACGTTGTCAAGTCTCGATATTACCCTGCCGGGGGAAAATAACTTGCAAAGTTACAAATGCATTCATCTTAAAAATATTGAAGGATTGGCGAAGCTCTCCCTGTACTTCCGTTTACGCATAGACAAGGTATTCTATCTAAGAAAAAGAACTGCGCTAACTGTGCCACTAACCTTGCTTCTCCTGAATGACCGTTTGTATCGGTACCAAAAGTCAAGATTCTAAAAATAATCGCGATCTATAAATTTGGTGATGATACGGGCACTAATCTTTGGAATACATTTTTTTACATGGGTGTCTTGAGTGTTCTAGCCTAGGGATGTCAAAAACCGGCCCATAACCCGGTTTTCGGTTTTTTCGGTTTTTTCGCATAGCCGGTTAGACCGTCCGGTTTTAACCGGGCTCAAAGTACCGGTTTTCGGTTAACCGGTTTTTCATTGAACTGCTTAGAATTTTAGCAAAATAATGCATACACACTCGTTAAGCTGATGTTCGTATAAAAATATGACTGTGTAATAGAGCCCTAAAAGAGAAACATGTTGAACAAAAAAGGATAATCAAATAAAATTGTCAGAACAATGGCGTCGGAACAGGGGGGGCAGGGGGTAGGGGCAACTGCACCCTCAATATTTTGGCTAAAGTGGCAATTAGTATTACATATATTGCACTATATTAAAAATTAAGAATAATTTTTTTTATATTTTTATACATATACAATGTACATATTCAATTTATTATTCTTGTGCAGACATGTCAAACTCGCGTAGTTTTGTATGGCCCGCGGCCAGGTCGAAGATAACAATAAATGTTTGTCTGTTTTTAGCCACCTTAACATGCGAAATTCGTGTTTGTTAGCGATCAATTTAGGCTCTCAAGAATGTACAGATATTTACAGTGCTATATAGTGTTTTGATCAGCTGTCCGAAATAAATTCTCAGAGAGTGGTTACTGATTAATTTACAAAATCTTGTTGTTTTAACATTTTCTAAGGAGTGAAATTTGTTTGAAGAACATTTTGAAAATATTTCCAGTTTCTCTATTTTAGGTAGCCCAATTTTTCCATGTCCCGAGGTTGTTAGCGACTGAGATTTATTCATTTTTAAAAAGTAATATTCTGTATTTCTGTAATAATCATGAAATAAATTTCCATAAATGTTTTCGAAATTTTTATGCAGCGGCCCGCTCAATCCGGAAGAAAGTGATATTTGGCCCGGCCAGGTTTTGAGTTTGACACCCCTGTTCTAGTGGATATATTTTTTCATGATGGAATATTTGGTTCGCAGAAAGTTGCATACGTGCATCTAGTGCATGTATTTACATGATCATTTCATTTTAATTTCATCTTCGTTAGCAAGAGTACCTCAAATTAAGGACAAGACCAATGATAGTGAAACTATTAACCGTTGATCAACGAAAACGAGGAAGTTTTTCATTCTCCTTGTCCGAAAACCGTGCCGCTGGTAGAGAATCTCACAGTAAGATTGGGTTGCTAGGCTCGATTTCGATATTGTTGAATATGCCGGGAGCTTCACCTACATGTTACACCGAAATTGCTGACCACTTTCGAAATATATTGAGCACTTCAAGTTAATAAGGCTAGTAACATACTCTTGACGGTTCCAGCATCAGCAGTATCATCAGAAAGATCTTTCAGTTGTAAAGCGTCTTTAAACATGGCTACATTCAACAATGACACAAAAACGTCTGACACATCTAATCCTTCTTCATGTTCACAGCGATCGAACAGGGAATGATTTGATCCCCCAAAAATTGTATATGGTGACCGTTTAATTTAATATGAATTTGAGAAAAAAAATCTTGCCCTCCCAATAAAAAATTCGTTCCGGCGCCACTGTGTCAGAAGTATTCATAATGTTTCAAAATTAGTTAACTGATTTTTATTGCTAGACAATGTATATAGTGCAGTCAAAATATCCCATTTCAGGCCGCCAAATAGAAAAAAAATAGAGTAAGGCTATTTTTTGTGGTTTTTGAATCAGCTAGCTACCAGGAATCTAAAACTCATTTTCCTAAAAAAAAATTTTATCGGAAAGGTCCCAAAAGGACACGAATCTATGATAGGTTAAGATTCTACCATTAAATTAAGGAAAAAAATTATCGGAAAGCTCTGAAAAAGGACATTAAAGGACTCTAATTACAAACCTTGATTGAAAGTGAGCATGCGGTGTGTCATGTCAAAGAGGACGTCGAGTGCATTGCATATCCGGTGTTTGTTTCCTGTTTCAAGGACACTAAATGGAAAAATTCGGGCTAAAACGAAAAATTACGGCTTTGGAAAGATACATATACGAGAAACATGAAAATTTTCTATTGGATCCCAATTTTATCCTGTGAGGGTCCTTGAAACAAGTAATAAACGCCAGATATGGAATGCACTCGACGTCCTCTTTGATGTGACACCCCGCATGCCCACGTTCGATCAAGGTTTGTAATTAGTGTCCTTTTTGAGAGCTTTCTTATTTTTTTTTTCTTAGCAAATTTAATGGTAGAGTCTTTAGCTATTATAAATTCGGAAAAGTGAGAAACGTAGTGACAATTTGAATTAGTCTCGTAATTAGGGCTTCGGAAAGATACACGGGAAACACAATAACTCTCCATTTAATCTCGATTTATTCCGTTGAGGGTCCTTGAAACATGGAACAAACACCGGATATGTAATGTACTTGACGTCCCCTTTGATTTGATACGCCACATGCCGACCTCCAGTCAAGGATTAAAGTGTATCCTTTTTTGTCCTTTTTGGGACATTTCCGATCAAAATTTTTTTTAGCAAAATGAGTTTTAGATTCCTGGGAGCCCACTGATTTAAAAACCACAAGAATTAACCTTACTCTATTTTTTTCTATTTGAAATGCTAATATGACTGCACTATGATGTAGATGTTAAAGTCTTTGTGGACACGACGGATATTGAAGTGGACGCGGAAATCGATGTGGCCGCGGACGTCGTAGCAACTGCCGATTCGTCTTCCTATAACAATGAATTCTAAATGCACTGATCTGATACACATATACATTCACGACGCACAGAAGATACACATGTGACACGCAACGTAAACAATATCTGCCTTGGAAAGGAAAAATGCAAGGAGCGGTAGTTTGACGAAGCGATGGTTCTTGGAATAATAGCACTAAGGAGAGTGTTCGGAAATACGAAATTTTTCATAGAAGACAAGCAATAGAATTACAGACTGACAAATCAAGAAAATTTAAAAATTTTATGAATTTGGAAAGTTTTTTTTCCGGTTTTAACCGGATGGGCAAACAACCGTCCGGGTTAAAACCGGGAGGATGAAAAAACCGAAAAAAACCGGTTAACCGTTTTGAAAGTACCGGTTTTCGGACTAACCGTCCGGTTTTTGACATCCCTATTCTAGCCCACTAGGAAAAATCAAGAGCCGTTCGCCTAGGAAGGGTGTAAGAATTTCTTTTTCATTCTGAGGAAGCGAATACGGAGGGATTTAGTATGTATTTAGAAACCAACTACATATCATTCCTAAGGTATTTGGGACCAAATGAGGAGGAATCACTGCAAATAAGTTAGTTTTAGAAGTTTTTCTCGAGAATAATTCTACTCTCTAAAATTTCCTTTTTAGAATGATTTTTTTGGCAGACATGGAAATGTAAAATGGTAGGTATATAGTATAGTACATATAGCCACAGGGGGTATACTTTCACCCCTCCTGTGGAACTTTGTAGTGGACAGCCTACTGGTCCAGCTAAATAATACTGGCTTCTATACCCTAGGATGTGCCGATGACATCAGCATCCTTATAAGGGGAAAATATCCAGGAGTTATTTCTGAACTCATGCAACAAGCTCTAACCCAAGTGGAGGATTGGTGTAGGACGGTAGGCCTATCGGTCAATCCCGCCAAAACAACACTAATAACCTTCAGTCGCAAATACAACTTGGAAGCGCTCAATGCTCCAACATTATTCAACCAATAACTGCAGTTTACCACGGAGGTAAAATATCTGGGAGTCACTTTTGATAACAAACTCACGTGGAACAAGCAGCTGCAAAACACAATTGCAAAAGGCAAACAGACCCTATATGCGACTAAAAGAGCAATAGGAAAAACGTGGGGGTTAAAACCACGAATGATACACTGGATATACGAAGCTGTGGTCAAACCCCGTCTGACCTATGGCTCCATAGTCTGGTGGACTAAAATCAAGCAAAAAACAGCAGCAGCGAAGTTGGGATCAGTACAGAGACTGGCCTGCGCAAGCATAACCGGCGCCATGCGCAGTGCACCAACTTTAACTCTAGAGAAACTACTAGACCTGCCACCACTGGACCTCAAATTCACAGAAGAGGCTAGACTCGCAGCGTACAGACTCCAATCATCGAACATGTGGACACCACAAAGGGTAGGACACTGTACGATCACAGAAATCATTGCAAACCCAATCCTAGATATGGGCACCGACTATACCCCGGCCATGTACACCTTCGACTCCAACATCCAAACCTCAACGGTTAGGGAAGACTGGAGTAAATGGAACGACAACCATCTATCAAATCACATTGAGTGGTACACTGATGGGTCGAAGACAGACGAAGGAACAGGGGCAGGAGTCTATACTAAAACCAACAACTATAGTATCTCCAAACCCCTAGGTCAATATACAACTGTCTTCCAGGCAGAACTTATAGCCATAAACCTTGCAGCAGGGGAGATTACTCGAAAGGGATATACTAATAGGACCATATATATTCTCTCCGACAGTCAAGCTGCTATAAAAGCAATTGCAAATCCCAAAACAATCTCTAAATTGGTTTGGGAATGTCAACAAAATCTCAAAAACCTAGCTACCCGAAACAAAGTAACTCTAAAATGGGTGAAAGGACATAAGGGGATCGAAGGAAATGAGAAAGCGGATACCCTTGCAAGAGAGGGTTCCGAACTACCCTTAACTGGTCCTGAACCTGCAATCGGGATCAGTAAATCTACTGCCAGAACCGTTGATAGACGATGGACCGAGGATAAATTCCAAGACCGATGGAGACTCGCTGAAGGGCTCAGGTATAGCAAGCGCATGCTGGAATCTAACTGGCATACCAGCTGCACGTGTAAGAGACTCAAACTTTATTTTTTTTGTTATATAATTTCTTTTTTTTTTTTTTTAATGAACATGGCGTACTGGACATTTGTATGCATAAAATACGGTACTCACCTGATCTATACCGCCTGATACCATCTGTAATAAGAAAAAGACAACCAATGAGCCTGCAGTTACACGCATTGAAGATATTAAGTTATTTGAAACGTAAACGAATAATAATTCAAATCTTTATGTTGGCCCGGCCAACAAACAGGAAGAAGAGGAGAGCGAAGGAGAACCACTTGTCGGCGTCGTCGTCTCAGCATCGGTCATCGCAGCATAGGTCATCGGCTTCTCGTTGTATCGGTTGATTCTGGCTCAGGTATTCAAACGGCAATGCGAGGTAGACGCAGGGTGGATGTATCGGTTGATTCGGCTGCTTCTCCTTGGTTCAATCCCACTTCACTACCATCCTCAATTCTTCTATATCCAGAAGTAAAGCCTTTCTACCTAAGGCACACAACTTCTGGCGAAAACATTCTCATTCGGTATTCTATGGTAGACTGCGGAGGGGGAAACCACAACCTCCTAGCTATTACAGAGGGGGATCAACTCCGGAACGGAGCACCGCGCCTCTACTCACATTTCAGAGAGGGGAACACCACAACCTCTCAATCACACAACACGAAGAGGGGAGACACCACAACCTCTTCAAACATCAACTCAACATGGAGAGGGGAGACACCACAACCTCTCCAACACGTAAACTCTGTGCAAAGAGGGGAAACACCGCAACCTCTCGAGTTTACCACCAATAGAAAGGGGAGACACCACAACCTTTCTACGAACGTCAACACAACATGAAGAGGGGAAACACCACAACCTCTCCAAAACGTAAACTCTGTGCAAAGAGGGGGAACACCACACCCTCTCGAGTTTATCACAAGTAGAAAGGGGAGACACCACAACCTTTCTACGAACGTCAACTCAACATGGAGAGGGGAAACACCACAACCTCTCCAAAACGTAAACTCTGTGCAAAGAGGGGGAACACCACACCCTCTCGAGTTTATCACAAGTAGAAAGGGGAGACACCACAACCTTTCTACAAACACAACGCTGAGAGCGGGACGACCACAACCTCTCAACGACTCAATCGGAGGGGACCAACTCCGAGGTGAAGCCCACACGGCTCTAAACATCTCTCTGAGAGGGGAGACACCACAACCTCTCAAACTATCATATCTTTCCGGAAAGGGGGAAACCACAACCTTTCCATACAACACTCACTCAATACTGAATCTTAGAATACCTGTAGGTAATTTTCGATGCTGTACACACAGCAAAACCTAGTCCGCCATAAATCAGATCTCACACAATTAGTATAACAACAATACAAGCAACTACAAGCTCAGTGTACTCACCTACGCACAACGTCTTTTCCTACCGATTCCTTGTTGTCACCGCAAAAGACGGAAAAAAGACGATGGGACACCTTAGCAGCAGCCAACAACCATCGAATGTGTCGTGATATCTTGAAATGGATTTTCTCGCGGCACACTTCACAAACACCCCGGAAAAACACTTGATGCGAAACACGATCGTGTGAAATAAACTTAATTCTACGCGTCGATTATTATTCGCGTAATTTGACCACAGAAATATAGCAAAACCACACCAGGAACATAAAAGCGCTTGACGTTCCGCTAGGAAAAATGACCGATTCTATTTTATTTTTCAATTGTCATTTAATTTCATGGCCTACTATGAAAATACAATCATACAAAAACACCAAGCCTCCTTCACACGGAAGCCCTCAGTCTTAGTAAAACGAACCTCAGGGCAGTGACAGGCTATAACCGGTCATTGTGTAGGATGCTTGGTGTTTTTGAAGGATTGTATTTTCATAGTAGGCCATGAAATTAAATGACAATTGAAAAATAAAATAAAATCGGTCATTTTTCCTAGTGGTACGTCAAGCGCTTTTATGTTCCTGGTTTGGTTTTGTTATATTCCCGTGGTCAAATTACACGACTAATTATCGATATTTAGAATTAGGTTTATTCCACACGAGCGTGGTTCGCGTCAAGTGTTTTTTCGGAGTGTTTGTGAGGTGTGACGCGAGAAAATCCATTTCAAGATATCACGACACATTCGATGGTTGTTGGCTGTTGCTAAGGTGTCGGTAGGAAAAGACGTTGTGCGTAGGTGAGTACACTGAGCTTGTAGTTGCCTGTATTGTTGTTATGCTAATTGTGTGAGATCTGATTTATGGCGGACTAGGTTTTGCTGTGTGTACAGCATCGAAAATTACCTACAGGTATTCTAAGTTTCAGTATTGAGTGAGTGTTGTATGGAAAGGTTGTGGTTTCCCCCTTTCCGGAAATTAATGATAGTTTGAGAGGTTGTGGTGTCTCCCCTCTCAGTGAGATTTTTAGAGCCGTGTGGGCTTCACCTCGGAGTTGGTCCCCTCCGATTGAGTCGTTGAGAGGTTGTGGTCGTCCCGCTCTCAGCGTTGTGTTTGTAGAAAGGTTGTGGTGTCTCCCCTTTCTACTTGTGATAAACTCGAGAGGGTGTGGTGTTCCCCCTCTTTGCACAGAGTTTACGTTTTGGAGAGGTTGTGGTGTTTCCCCTCTCCATGTTGAGTTGACGTTCGTAGAAAGGTTGTGGTGTCTCCCCTTTCTACTTGTGATAAACTCGAGAGGGTGTGGTGTTCCCCCTCTTTGCACAGAGTTTACGTGTTGGAGAGGTTGTGGTGTCTCCCCTCTCCTCGTTGAGTTAATGTTTGAAGAGGTTGTGGTGTCTCCCCTCTTCGTGTTGTGTGTTTGAGAGGTTGTGGTGTTCCCCTCTCTGAAATGTGAGTAGAGGCGCGGTGCTCCGCTCCGGAGTTGATCCCCTTCTGTATTAGCTAGGAGGTTGTGGTTTCCCCCTCCGCATTCTAACATAGAATACCTAATGAGAATGTTTTCGCCAGAAGTTGTGTGCCTTAGGTAGAAAGGCTTTACTTCTGGATATAGAAGAATGAGGATGGTAGTGAAGTGGGATTGAACCAAGGAGAAGCAGCCGAATCAACCGATACATCCATCCTGCGTCTACCTCGCATTGCCGTTTGAGTACCTGAGCCAGAATCAACCGATATAACGAGAAGCCGATGACCGATGCTGAGACGACGACGCCGACAAGTGGTTCTCCTTCGCTCTCCTCTTCTTCCTGTTTGTTGGCCGGGCCAACATAGATATTTGAATTATAATTCGTTTACGTTTCAAATAACTTGGTATCTTCAGTGCATGTAACTGCAGGCTCATTGGTTGTCTTTTTCTCATTACAGATGGTATCAGGCGGTATAGATCAGGTGAGTATCGTATTTTATGCATACAAATGTCCAGTACGCCATGTTCATTAAAAAAAAATTATAATTATATATCAAAGTAAAGTTTTAGTGTCTTACAATTGCACCCTACGGAAACATCTGCATACAATAGGGATCTACACACAAGACCCACTATGCCGCCTCTGCAACGAATCAGCCTCGCACGTTATTTTCGAATGTCCCGCTCTTATGAGCTGGAGACAAAACTTCTTTGGGGCTCAAACCACCAGTATGGGTGCACCCAAAGTAAACCTGGTTAACTTTCTTCTAAGCCTTTTACGTAGGACAGAGCTCATAACCTGAAATCTTCTCGCTTAGATGGGAAATACAATAAGCCAGCAGGCTGCAGTATCGGGCGCAACCAGCCCAACCTATCTCAGCGCCATATCCATCCATCCATCCATCCACATATAGCTTAAAACTCAAACATCAAAAAATAAAATACATTTTTGATGCCAAATTTGAATACACTGCCCAATATACGCAGTAAAAAGTTACACTAATTTGTGCCATAGGTTAAGGGGGAGGAGGGGTGGCAAAGAGGTGAAAATTCAGTTTTTTATAAATATCTGGAAAATTATGAGTCACACCGCAAAATGTGCCGAGGACGAAGCAAACTACAAAAAATTACCTTAGTAATGATATATAATACATTTTCATAGAAAACTATACCCTAGACCCAAAAGTATTATTGTGAATTCACATTTTCGGAGTTTTACATTTCGCACTGTAACTCTTGATAGATTAGACCTAGAATCATAAGATCTTGTCCATATATTGCTAACAAAATTTATTTGATTTGTACTAAAAATTTAAGTGCTCCGACCATTGACACCCTTACATCTAATAACATTTTGCAAAAAGACATGGTTTCGTCCTTAGGACATTTTGCGGTCAGACTCATAGTTTTCCAGATATTTACAAAAAAAAATTAAATTTTCAACCTTGCCACCTTTGCCCTCCCCCTTAACACATGGTGTAAATGAGTGTAACTTTTTACTGCGTATATTGGGCAGTGTATTCAACAATTTAGCATCAACTTTTTTTTTAAGTTTGTTTTTTAAGCTAGCTGTACTATACTAAGGTCGGGTTTCTGATAGTCAATTTCTGTCGGCTGGTTAGTCTTATCGCATAGAGAAGACACAGACAATATTCAGAAAGCTTTTTCATTGCATTGAATGGCATTTTTGTTTATTTTGCATAGTTATGTAATCTTTTGCTTATTTACGCTGTTGTATGAAACCACGCAATGATTTTTTCAATCTAAGATGATGGCGTAACCAAGCAAAATATGGCAGAGCTATTCCATTCAATACAATGGAAAAGCTTTCCGAATATTGTGTGTGTCTTCTCTATGCGATTAGACTAACCAGCCGATAAGATGTACGAAAAATTGGCCCTAAGAGGACCAAACTGTGTTTTTAATAAAGTCTACCGGAAATCTCCATAACGGTAAATAATAATAATTCGAAAAAAAATTTACTAATTGTGGAAATCTTGACTTATCGTTCCATTCTATGTATATACCAAGTGCGGTGCATGTCTGTAGTATTTTTGCCATGGCAACTTAACAGACTGAAAGTCAGAGGTTCGAATCCCGATTGGGACGAAACTTTTTTTCCTCAATTTTTGGTATTTTTTCCCAAAGGTTTGTGGTTTCGTATAGATAGAAACACTCATCACGTCTTGTGTCTGTTGTTTATCTGTGCACAAGACGACTACTTGAATTTTAGCGGGAGAATTATTTGAAGATTTGATTTGTCGTGAAGGCGTTTACCACCATGACGCTCGACCGTGCAGTACAGATGTTGAATGCTCACATTGCCTTGGGAGTTATGATGATAGTTAGATATTTGTTCCCTCTCGAATTTGCAATTATTGTATTAATTCTGGTTCCCAAATTTCGTGGGTGCGAGGATGAACTAATTGTGGAAATCATGACATATCTTTTCATTCTATACACCAACTGCGGTGCATGTCTGTAGTATTTTTTAGCATGGCAACTTACCAGCTATATGGAAACCACGCGGAAGTTTGTCTGTTGGAGGAGAAGTAGAGATGCTTAGAGGTCTCAATGCAAAGATTCCAATGTGACATTTCCGAAATTGAATAACTCGATATTTCTCCCGCAGAGGGCTCTTCTCCTCCAACAGACAAAGTTGCGCGTAGTTTACATAGAGCTGGTAAGTTGCCATGCTAAAAAATACTACAGACATGCACCGCAGTTGGTGTATAGAATGATACGATAAGTCAAGATTTCCACAATTAGTTCATCCTCGCACCCACGAAATTTAGGAGCCAGAATTAATACAATAATTGAAAAAAAGTTGTCTAGCATAAATTTGAAGCCTGTAGAGTTTTGAAAAAAATGTATGAGTATCTCACGGATACGTGCATGAATAAGGACATCTCGTTCTAACGGTATATTTGGGATATATATTTAATGTATACTGAACAGTTGTCAATCATGGAGGGTCAAACATTCAAATGGACAGTTTTGTGGAAAGATATCTACAACGGTAAAACTAAAGGCCGCAAATCACGGTACCATATTTTCAATCAATCCATAAACATACCAAGACGGGTGCTCATACGTTTGGTACTCATTTCTAAAAATAATTTTGGACTCTGTTAAACTGTTCCTATACAATCCTGGGTGCACTATTGCCGCGCTATGCTGAAGGAAAGCTAGGACACTAACAGGGGACAGTTTCATTGGTTTATTTTAACGAGATCACTTATCTATCAGGAAGCCACTATACGGTTCAAACCGTGCAACCAAGTTTATTTTAGGGAAATCTTGTGACTACGGTAAAACTTTCAAAGTATCCGCTTCCTGGGAAAAATTTTCTTTTAACCTTCTTCGGGGCGCATGGGCGGTAATTTACCGCATTTATCATACAAACACGCATAATTTTTCTCCAGTTTTTGGCCAGAATGGGATGAAAGAGGTATGTATTCTTAAGTCATACTGTTAGCGATGAGTTTTGTAGCAGCTAAAAACGACCATATGGCCGCAATCTGCTCTAGGCTACTGTCAAACGGTACAAGATCCGCTACCACAGGGAGAAAGCGATTGAAATCGCCACCAACGCCAGGCGAATTCATTGAGCTTTTGGAAGATGCTTGACGAGACAAAGCATTCCAAAGTCGTATACCCCAACAATAGGGAAATAGGCTGGAGAGTCCAACTCAAATTACTCAGTTTGTCTACTGGATAGCGTGGAGAAAATGTAACAAAATCGGGTCATTTTTAACAAGGAATTGTGAAGGAAGAAGGACACTTGTCGAAAGTACGATTTCAGGCTAGCGCTGTTATCCTTTATCCTGCCGAAGAAAGCAGCACAATGCATTTTAAATGGATGTTTGCTGCTGCTGTTCAACAGCACCATTCACCGCGTCCAATCTGTTTCCCCCATAACCCCACAAGCTGAATTCACGCTCCTCGGTCTAATGTTTGAAATACATTTGACGCGTCTGCATCGGCCATCAGAAGAAACATTACAATTAAGAACACACGTATTTGCCTTTGATGGCCCACATTGACAACAGCAGCAGAAGCATTTTTTCTGCTGATGCTGACGCGTCCAATCTATTTCAAGCTTAAGAGTCTGCATACCTACATTATCCAATCGATTGAACAATCAAAGCTCATTTCTGTGGAGAAAGCTAATTTTATCTTGTGAATTCGGTAGTGGAACCTAAAAAATTTGCTTTCTCCACGGAAATGAGCTTTGGTTGTTCAATCAATGGGTGAAACTAGACGGGGAACAAAAACGCGAGAACAACACCGGGTTTTATATGAAAATTGCATTCTTCCTTTCCTTGCCCCTCACGAATCTCTTCTAATGAAAAACCGGTTTTCACCTGGTTCTTGTTGCGTCCAATTGGATAATGTATGCCGTTTGCGGACGGCAGATTCTGAAAGGTACTTATGTCCAAAGTGTTGTGCTCTGTTTCTGTTTGTCTATAATATCACAGAAGGGAAGTGAAATGGTAAAAGGGGAAAATGGATTTTATTGCTCAGCAGATGATAATTTTTTACAATTAATACTTAATTATAGTATATATAGTATAGTATATAGTACCAAGGCGGCTTTTTACAGCGAAGCTTTTACTCCAGAAGTGCTGGGAATATAACATCGACGTATACCAAATATTTGTCGACTTCAAGCAGGCATACGACAGTATCGATCGAAGTGTACTGTACAACATTCTGCTGCATTTTGGTATACCAGCTAAGCTAGTGCGACTCATAAGGATGACGATGACGCAGGTCAGAGTAAAGAACAGACTCACTGACCTATTTGAAACTCGTACTGGACTCAAGCAAGGCGACGGCTTGGCGCCGACGCTCTTCAACCTGGCTCTGGAGTATGTAATTCGAGCCATGAATTTGGACAGCAGCGGAACGATACTCATTAAGTCGACTCAACTAGTAGCTTACGCGGACGACATCAACATCATGTCTAGAAGATTGGGTGATGCAGAAATCCTCCTGCATAATCTCAATAACGCCGCCAAAGAAGTTGGACTACATATCAACGAATCTAAAACCAAGGTCATGATGCAATCAAAAACTAGAACGCCAGTAAATTCAAGCATCACAGTGGGGGACCTCAATATAGAGTATGTAGACAACTTCACTTACCTGGGTTGTAATTTGTCAAAGGACGCCAACGAAACAGATGAGATAAAGCGACGGATACAACTAGCTAATAAGTGTTACTTTGCGGTCCTCCAAATTATGAATTCGAAGCTGGTGCAGAGGAACACGAAGCTCCACGTGTATAAAACCATCATCCGACCTGTGCTATGCTATGGCTGCGAGGCATGGACCCTAACCCAAAACTCTGAACACCTGTTGGACACATTCGAGCGAAAGGTTCTCCGAAGAATCTTCGGGGCCGTTCGTGAACGAGGTGAATGGCGCATCCGGTACAACCTTGAGTTGTATCAGCTGTATGATGAGCTACAGGTGTCGAAGATCGTGGAATTGCAGCGACTGCAATGGGCGGGACATGTACAAAGGATGAACGACGATCGCATGCCCAAAAAGGTGATGAATGCGCAACGAGTGGACGGAGCCAGATTGCGTGGACGACCGAGAGCCCGATGGGAGCATTCTGTATGTGAGGACGCCCACCAGATGCTAGGCTTTCAGAACTGGAGGACAAGGTCGCGTGACCGCGACAATTGGAGGTCTTCAATCCAGGCGGCCAAGGCCCGACGTCGGGCTATCGTGCCATAAAGAAGAAGAAGAAGAATACTTAGTTATGACATTTATCTCATTCGATCGACCACAATTATAAAATTGTGAATGTTGTGAAAAGGCGACGACAAACGAAAACGGTAAACTGTTATGTTACAAAATGAGGCCAGCCTGAATGAAGGAAAACAAGACTGAGGCTAGTTTCGGGCGCGGCCGAAATTTGGATACCCTTCACTTTCATTCGGGCTAATAGTTTCTACGGCGACTCTACGACTACGACTTTACGACGATTCCGGCAGTTCCAAAATAATACTTGTAACATGATTTTTGGTTGTGTGATTTCTGCAACAGCTCTATAAGCCTCCCATCTGATTCCTTCCGTTTTTACGCGACGTTGGTAAAATAACAGTTGTGTGTTAAAATAAACTTTTTTTTAAAAAGAATCATACAAACACCTCTCCTTGGCAGAAGTTGGAGAAAATTGTGATGGAAAAATATATTGTTTTTGGGTCAAATCACACAAATTTGACTTTGAAGCTCTGTCAAAACCAAACTTCTTATCCGATTTTAGTGTAGTAAGTTGTATTTTATAGGTAGATTTATTGGCTGTAATAATCATTTTGTTTCACTAAGCTAGCTGCTCTAGCTTTGGAGCTTTTGAGCTTTAAGTTGTGCAAGAAATGATTTATTCAAAAATCTTCAAATGCCTTTGGCAGCAAAAGGGTTAAGAATAGGGGGTATGTTCGTATAACTTTTTTGCTGGAAATCAACTGAGAAATCATAATCCGGTGCGTTTATGCGGCAGTTTCCCGACACCCAGTATACACATATTTTACATGGTCGGAAATGCTTCCTTCAATAAGTCGCAAACTTCATGACAAAGTTAATATACCTTTTTCGCTTAGAAAGCGAAGGGTATAATGATGTAAGAAAGATATAATCGTAAGACTTTTTAAAAGAATCGTACAAGCACCTCACCTTGACAGAAGTTGGAGAGTGAGATGGAAAAATCTTCAAATGATTGCGGCAGCTAAAGGGTTAAGGTCGATCCACACTTTTCAGTCAATAAATTAACTGACAATCTATCGACTTGTATCGAAAATGACTATGACTGCGTGCTTGTGCTGATGACTGAAAAGTGTGGATCCATCTTTAAGAATTGGCGGTATGGCACCTTTTTTGCTGGGAATCCGGTACGTTTATGCGGCAAGTTCCGGACAGACCGTATACCTATATTTTCGAAAATCTGTTCGTGTTGTTTGACCAAGAGTAGGCCTCTTTGGAAGGCACGCCCCAACATTGGCGCCTGTGAAGCAATAAATTTTCGAAAACCCTTGCCTGAAAGCAGATGAACGGCGTACTTCCTTGCGAGTTATGGGAGGCTGCAGTTAAGTCGTTCAAATATTTGCATTATTAAGAGCAAAAAGAGAGCAGAGTAGTGTCTTTGGTACCACATATTGTAGCTCGTTGGCTTCGATGTTCCAGTCGAGAACCCAAGCACACAAAGAGGGTTCAGCTCGTGCTTTATTTACAGCTGGAAGATTGCTATTTTCTTGATGCATACATTATTCTCTTTCTGAAATGCAGACGGTAGTTTCCCCATCGGAATAAATAAAATGTCCCGTGTAAAATATTATTATACTGCGATGGAGTACATTCCTCTCTCTCCCATATTGCTGAATCAAAGGAGGGGACAGTTTGGCCCCGACAATAGCTAGACAGGCTAGCTCCTCGTCTTTTCCATGTATAAAATGATAAAAGCTACAGCAACATGTTCTAAGTAAGCAAAGAAATAAACTCTACCATGACTACCAAACTCTAAAGGGCGCCACAGACCTGACCATTTCTCGGCCGATCGATTGGGCAACGGGAACACATGATTGTCATGACAGCTTGTACGGAAAATTGCATTGGCAATACGTTCCACATATCAAATCAAAAAATTGAATCCGATGGTCCCATACATCTTCCGATTTATGTATCTCGCAATCAATAAATCTGGCCGATCGATCAGAGGGTCTGTGGTGCCTCTAAGCCAAACTTAAATTCTCAGAAAGTCCATTCAAAATTAGAAAATTCAGTATCTTACCTGTACAACCGCATGGAAAAAGGCCAAGCCAAAAACCAATGGCTTGAAAGACTTGTGTGGGCAGGAATCTAACTTGGACTGGCGAAGCTTGAAGAACGTCGAGCGCAAATTTAATTTTAATCCGTTTGGCGGTTCGGTGACCACTGCAATAATGATATCACGTGGACGAATATAAATGGAACAAGCACAACACAACACTTACCTTTCAGTGACCTCTGTAATATACCAATTGGAAAATTTGAAGCCGGGTCGGTTGTTATCCAAAGTCTAAAATCTGGATGAGGAGACTCCAGTTTTTCGAGTTGTTTCTCCAGATTTTTGATAAATGCAATAAGCAAATGGCCATTTTGCAGCATCAGCCAATAGCCTCGATGACTTGAAACTTCCAAAAGATCAAGTGCAGCCTATAATTGTCAAATAAAATAGAAAACTCACAAAATAAATTTTCATGTGAAAAAAACTACTCTACCTTTTCTTGACCTTGGCCCAATGAAATAAGTCGAAATTCGCTAAGCGATTTACCACTATTGTCGCAAAGCTTCATGACATCGCTTGTTGGATCAGAGCCAGGGCTCAAGATGAAAACCACAGGAATCATATTTGATATTTGTTCGTAAATATGGTCAAAGCTTATGACAGGAGGCGTAATATAGAATTCGCCCATCACTGTGCTGACGTAATGATTTATTGCACGGAATATCCGATCGGCACGGAAACAACGCAGCAACAATAGGTGCTAGATAAAATGGCAATTGCACAATATATTTGTAGGATATATTTAATTTATCCTTACATCAAAAGGACGGAACTGGTCGCTTAAATTGCCTGGACAGGGATGTTCTTCTGGATTTTCTAGATTGTACCACTAGGAAAAAAACAGATTTTATTCGGGGTAATTACAGAAACAGTTTTTGTAAGAAGAATCTTAATTCAAGATGCGCTTACCTCATTCCAAGATTTTATATTTCTTTCAATATGTTCCGGCAAACTGCCAAACATATCTGGAAAATCGCTAGATAATTTCAACAAGTCCTCCCACCGCTCGTCTGGAAGCCACTTGGCTGGATTCATTCGTTCACTCTTCTGTAAAACCGTGGAACCTTTTATAAAAAAATCCAATTCGGCTTGTGTCAATTTATCCTCGCTTTGTTGCAAACGAGTCCCCATTTGAAAGGAAAAGAGCAACTTATGTTTCTCAAAAATTCCTGTGCATCCGTACGTGTAGACATTCTCCGTTAATGTTTTAATTATGTTTGTCAAACGTTTCTTCAGCACAGTATCTGGCACGGATTTTCGAAGAGCATAAGCGTAGACATCCAAATAGGACCCAAGAGCATACTGATACATTGAATTCACCGACGACATATCGGAGAGTACAAAGAACAGTATCGCTCCTCTCTTTGCAGCTGGTCGATATCCATCTCGAAGCTTTTCAATATCTCTCACAGTCTCGCTGGACAGACGAAGTTTTTCAAAAACTTCGCTCGCTTTCATTTTGGTATTTTCCAAGGTTTCAATAAGTTCGACATTGTCCAACATGTTGCCCGTCGAGTTGGTCAGCTCGCGTAGAAGTGAGTCTTCTAAATCTTTGAGTAAAATCTTATTTTGACTTGTCTCCAAAATGAGATTTTCTCTTTGTGCCTCCAAGTCTGGTCTTTCGTTTCGAACAACGACGCTCAATAGCTGATCTTCCAGGCCACTGACAGTCACGGTGTAATTAATAACCATCGCCTTCGCATACACAGATGGATCGAACTTGGGATTTGAAAATTTCGTCGTCAAATACATTCGGAAGTTTGTATCAATATCAATGTCCTTGTCGCCCAGAATGACGAATCGCCGTCCGGCTACGACCTGAATATTCTTCTGAAGAATGTTGTCAATTACTGGATCAATGTAGTCGTCCACATCTTGAAACAGTACTGGCATACCGTACATAATTGACATTTCCAAATGCTTAAGAAAATCAGAATCACTGAATGAGAGGGTTTTCAGTTTATTCTTGGCTTCTCGTTTTTTAATCCAGTTTAAAGCCTGCAGCTGTGGATCAATGCAGAGAGGAAATCGGGACGCATTGACGGTGAGAATACCATTTTGAATAGACAATTCATCGGGCGGTAGTCCTTCGGATGTCCACTGCGAAACTTCCACATCGGTTGTTAGCGATTGGTCAATTAGAAAAGGAAGTGACATTGGAATGTTGCGTGCTCTCAGGTCTTCCAGCCAATCATCGAAAACCATAGTTTTTCGGAATTCCCATGAGAATGCTCCTGTGTAAGCGAGAAATGATGCTGATATCAGACATTTCCCCAAAAGAAGTGACTGATTTCTTTGTAAATTTTGCAAGTCCTGCTGCCAGCGCAGCCTTTCAGAACTGAGACCACCGATAAGTTTATCCGAAGCAGCCAATCGTCTCACAGCCTGATTCATCATGTCTGTTAAAATCGTCTTCTCTTTCATTGCTTCCTCGAACTGCGAGTTCAATGCCGTTAATTTTGATTCAAGCGCTTGAATTTCATTGTTTAGTTTAGCCAAGACTTTTTCTTGGGTGTGTAGTTCGGTCTCCAGAAACTGAACACGGTCTTTCTTGGGCTTGACCTCGCGGTAGACATCAGTGTACCCCAGCACGGCTAAAACAAATTTGTACAGCCCGTAGCCAGCATTCGAGATAAATTTCATCTCATCCAATCGATTTGATCGTTTCATATGCGTTCGAACTTGTGCAATTTGTTTGGGCGTTAGGGCGTCACAATTCATTTCCAGCAAACTACGCAAAAAGCCCGTATCAGCCATCATACCCTTCGCTGATTTCCATGATATATCTTTGATCCCCTTCAAAATAGCCACAGATTCGGAAATAACTTGAACAGCTTCCGGGGGTGTGGCAAAACTTCGAATTTCAGTAATGTCGGATTTGTCTAAATCAGCCAGAGCCAGCCTCGCTTGTTCCAAAGCAGGCAGAGCTTGCGCCAAAATCTCTTCAGCTTCGGCTTTTTCAACGCTAATTTGTTTGCTTTTCGTTTCAACTTCGGTTGATTTTTCGGATGCCTCTTGCTTTTTGAAGGTCGCTTGGCTGGTCGATGTCTCAATGCTGGCAAGCATTGTTTCGCACTTTTCAGTTGCCTCTTTGACATTTCGTTGCTGTTCGGCGACTACGATACGGAGTTGATCGATTTGTACGGAGGACTCTTCAATTTTGCTAATGCCTTCGATTAGACGATCGCACTGAGATTTTATGTAGTTGTTTTTGGAATCTGGAATTCAAGGATTTAGGATTATTGAAATTGTGGCAATTTGCAGTAGATGTACTATTAAATCCATGGAAATGAGCAAAAAAAAAATTAATTTAGCTGATCACCGTTCAATATTTCAATATTTAGCGAGATATGTATTAGCAATTTTGTGTTTTTAAATGAAAATTTTTTGAAATTGGTTTTAAAAAAGTCGATGTAGAGCGTATTGAGAGCTACATTTTGCTGAAGAAACCAGAGCCCTAGCTATCACCGTTCAAGAGATACAGCCTCTCAAAGAAGACCCAATATATGTCAACTTTGACCCATCTGCGGTCGATATTTAGCGAGATATTGGCAATTTTGTGTTTTCGAATGAAAATTTTCGGAAATGGGTTTTGAAAAAGTCGATGTAGAGCGTATTGAGAGCTACATTTTGCTGAAAAAACCAGAGCCCTAGCTATCAGCGTTCAAAAGATACAGCCTCTCAAAGAAGACCCAATATATGTCAACTTTGACCCATCTGCGGTCGATATTTAGCGAGATATTGGCAATTTTGTGTTTTCAAATGAAAATGTTCGGAAATGGGTTTTGGAAAAGTCGATGTAGAGCGTATTGAGAGCTCCATTTTGCTGCAAAACCCAGAGCCCTAGCTATCACCGTTCAAAAGATACAGCCTCTCAAAGAAGACCCAATATATGTCAACTTTGACCCATCTGCGGTCGATATTTAGCGAGATATTGGCAATTTTGTGTTTTCAAATGAAAATTTTCGAAAATGGGTTTTGAAAAAGTCGACGTAGAGCGTATTGAGAGCTCCATTTTGCTGCAAAAACCAGAGCCCTAGCTGTCACCGTTCAAAAGATACAGCCTCTCAAAGAAGACCCAATATATGTCAACTTTGACCCATCTGCGGTCTATATTTAGCGAGATATTGGCAATTTTGTGTTTTCAAATGAAAATTTTCGGAAATGGGTTTTGAAAAAGTCGATGTAGAGCGTATTGAGAGCTACATTTTGCTGAAAAAAACCAGAGCCCTAGCTGTCACCGTTCAAAAGATACAGCCTCTCAAAGAAGACCCAATATATGTCAACTTTGACCCATCTGCGGTCGATATTTAGCGAGATATTGGCAATTTTGTGTTTTCAAATGAAAATTTTCGGAAATGGGTTTTGAAAAAGTCGATGTAGAGCGTATTGAGAGCTCCATTTTGCTGCAAAAACCAGAGCCCTAGCTATCACCGTTCAAAAGATACAGCCTCTCAAAGAAGACCCAATATATGTCAACTTTGACCCATCTGCGGTCGATATTTAGCGAGATATTGGCAATTTTGTGTTTTCAAATGAAAATTTTCGGAAATGGGTTTTGAAAAAGTCGATGTAGAGCGTATTGAGAGCTACATTTTGCTGAAGAAACCAGAGCCCTAGCTATCACCGTTCAAAAGATACAGCCTCTCAAAGAAGACCCAATATATGTCAACTTTGACCCATCTGCGGTCGATATTTAGCGAGATATTGGCAATTTTGTGTTTTCAAATGAAAATTTTCGGAAATGGGTTTTGAAAAAGTCGATGTAGATCGTATTGGGAGCTACATTTTGCTGAAGAAACCAGAGCCCTAGCTATCACCGTTCAAAAGATAGAGCCTCTCAAAGAAGATCCAATATATGTCAACTTTGACCCATCTGCGGTCGATATTTAGCGAGATATTGGCAATTTTGTGTTTTCAAATGAAAATTTTCGGAAATGGGTTTTGAAGAAACCAGAGCCCTAGCTATCACCGTTCAAAAGATACAGCCTCTCAAAGAAGACCCAATATATGTCAACTTTGACCCATCTGCGGTCGATATTTAGCGAGATATTGGCAATTTTGTGTTTTCAAATGAAAATTTTCGGAAATGGGTTTTGAAAAAGTCGATGTAGATCGTATTGAGAGCTACATTTTGCTGAAGAAACCAGAGCCCTAGCTATCACCGTTCAAAAGATACAGCCTCTCAAAGAAGACCCAATATATGTCAACTTTGACCCATCTGCGGTCGATATTTAGCGAGATATTGGCAATTTTGTGTTTTCAAATGAAAATTTTCGGAAATGGGTTTTGAGAAAGTCGATGTAGAGCGTATTGAGAGCTACATTTTGCTGAAGAAACCAGAGCCCTAGCTATCACCGTTCAAAAGATACTCTCAAAGAAGACCCAATATATGTCAACTTTGACCCGTCTGCGGTCGATATTTCGCGAGATAATGGCAATTTTGTGTTTTCAAATGAAAATTTTCGGAAATGTGTTTTGAAAAAGTCGATGTAGAGCGTATTGAGAGCTACATTTTGCTGAAGAAACCAGAGCCCTAGCTATCACCGTTCAAAAATTACAGCCCCTCAAAGAAGACCCAATATATGTCAACTTTGACCCATCTGCGGTCGATATTTAGCGAGATATTGGCAATTTTGTGTTTTCAAATGAAAATTTTCGGAAATGGGTTTTGAGAAAGTCGATGTAGAGCGTATTGAGAGCTACATTTTGCTGAAGAAACCAGAGCCCTAGCTATCACCGTTCAAAAGATACTCTCAAAGAAGACCCAATATATGTCAACTTTGACCCGTCTGCGGTCGATATTTCGCGAGATAATGGCAATTTTGTGTTTTCAAATGAAAATTTTCGGAAATGTGTTTTGAAAAAGTCGATGTAGAGCGTATTGAGAGCTACATTTTGCTGAAGAAACCAGAGCCCTAGCTATCACCGTTCAAAAATTACAGCCCCTCAAAGAAGACCCAATATATGTCAACTTTGACCCATCTGCGGTCGATATTTCGCGAGATAATGGCAATTTTGCGTTTTCAAATGAAAATTTTCGGAAATGTGTTTTGAAAAAGTCGATGTAGAGCGTATTGAGAGCTACATTTTGCTGAAGAAACCAGAGCCCTAGCTATCACCGTTCAAAAGATACAGCCTCTCAAAGAAGACCCAATATATGTCAACTTTGACCCATCTGCGGTCGATATTTAGCGAGATATTGGCAATTTTGTGTTTTCAAATGAAAATTTTCGGAAATGGGTTTTGAAAAAGTCGATGTAGAGCGTATTGAGAGCTACATTTTGCTGAAGAAACCAGAGCCCTAGCTATCACCGTTCAAAAGATACAGCCTCTCAAAGAAGACCCAATATATGTCAACTTTGACCCATCTGCGGTCGATATTTAGCGAGATATTGGCAATTTTGTGTTTTCAAATGAAAATTTTCGGAAATGGGTTTTGAAAAAGTCGATGTAGATCGTATTGGGAGCTACATTTTGCTGAAGAAACCAGAGCCCTAGCTATCACCGTTCAAAAATTACAGCCCCTCAAAGAAGACCCAATATATGTCAACTTTGACCCATCTGCGGTCGATATTTAGCGAGATATTGGCAATTTTGTGTTTTCAAATGAAAATTTTCGGAAATGGGTTTTGAAAAAGTCGATGTAGAGCGTATTGAGAGCTCCATTTTGCTGCAAAAACCAGAGCCCTAGCTATCACCGTTCAAAAGATACAGCCTCTCAAAGAAGACCCAATATATGTCAACTTTGACCCATCTGCGGTCGATATTTAGCGAGATATTGGCAATTTTGTGTTTTCAAATGAAAATTTTCGGAAATGGGTTTTGAAAAAGTCGATGTAGAGCGTATTGAGAGCTACATTTTGCTGAAGAAACCAGAGCCCTAGCTATCACCGTTCAAAAGATACAGCCTCTCAAAGAAGACCCAATATATGTCAACTTTGACCCATCTGCGGTCGATATTTAGCGAGATATTGGCAATTTTGTGTTTTCAAATGAAAATTTTCGGAAATGGGTTTTGAAAAAGTCGATGTAGATCGTATTGGGAGCTACATTTTGCTGAAGAAACCAGAGCCCTAGCTATCACCGTTCAAAAATTACAGCCCCTCAAAGAAGACCCAATATATGTCAACTTTGACCCATCTGCGGTCGATATTTCGCGAGATAATGGCAATTTTGCGTTTTCAAATGAAAATTTTCGGAAATGTGTTTTGAAAAAGTCGATGTAGAGCGTATTGAGAGCTACATTTTGCTGAAGAAACCAGAGCCCTAGCTATCACCGTTCAAAAATTACAGCCCCTCAAAGAAGACCCAATATATGTCAACTTTGACCCATCTGCGGTCGATATTTAGCGAGATATTGGCAATTTTGTGTTTTCAAATGAAAATTTTCGGAAATGGGTTTTGAAAAAGTCGATGTAGAGCGTATTGAGAGCTCCATTTTGCTGCAAAAACCAGAGCCCTAGCTATCACCGTTCAAAAGATACAGCCTCTCAAAGAAGACCCAATATATGTCAACTTTGACCCATCTGCGGTCGATATTTAGCGAGATATTGGCAATTTTGTGTTTTCAAATGAAAATTTTCGGAAATGGGTTTTGAAAAAGTCGATGTAGAGCGTATTGAGAGCTACATTTTGCTGAAGAAACCAGAGCCCTAGCTATCACCGTTCAAAAGATACAGCCTCTCAAAGAAGACCCAATATATGTCAACTTTGACCCATCTGCGGTCGATATTTAGCGAGATATTGGCAATTTTGTGTTTTCAAATGAAAATTTTCGGAAATGGGTTTTGAAAAAGTCGATGTAGATCGTATTGGGAGCTACATTTTGCTGAAGAAACCAGAGCCCTAGCTATCACCGTTCAAAAGATAGAGCCTCTCAAAGAAGATCCAATATATGTCAACTTTGACCCATCTGCGGTCGATATTTAGCGAGATATTGGCAATTTTGTGTTTTCAAATGAAAATTTTCGGAAATGGGTTTTGAAGAAACCAGAGCCCTAGCTATCACCGTTCAAAAGATACAGCCTCTCAAAGAAGACCCAATATATGTCAACTTTGACCCATCTGCGGTCGATATTTAGCGAGATATTGGCAATTTTGTGTTTTCAAATGAAAATTTTCGGAAATGTGTTTTGAAAAAGTCGATGTAGAGCGTATTGAGAGCTACATTTTGCTGAAGAAACCAGAGCCCTAGCTATCACCGTTCAAAAATTACAGCCCCTCAAAGAAGACCCAATATATGTCAACTTTGACCCATCTGCGGTCGATATTTAGCGAGATATTGGCAATTTTGTGTTTTCAAATGAAAATTTTCGGAAATGGGTTTTGAAAAAGTCGATGTAGAGCGTATTGAGAGCTCCATTTTGCTGCAAAAACCAGAGCCCTAGCTATCACCGTTCAAAAGATACAGCCTCTCAAAGAAGACCCAATATATGTCAACTTTGACCCATCTGCGGTCGATATTTAGCGAGATATTGGCAATTTTGTGTTTTCAAATGAAAATTTTCGGAAATGGGTTTTGAGAAAGTCGATGTAGAGCGTATTGAGAGCTACATTTTGCTGAAGAAACCAGAGCCCTAGCTATCACCGTTCAAAAGATACTCTCAAAGAAGACCCAATATATGTCAACTTTGACCCGTCTGCGGTCGATATTTCGCGAGATAATGGCAATTTTGTGTTTTCAAATGAAAATTTTCGGAAATGTGTTTTGAAAAAGTCGATGTAGAGCGTATTGAGAGCTACATTTTGCTGAAGAAACCAGAGCCCTAGCTATCACCGTTCAAAAATTACAGCCCCTCAAAGAAGACCCAATATATGTCAACTTTGACCCATCTGCGGTCGATATTTAGCGAGATATTGGCAATTTTGTGTTTTCAAATGAAAATTTTCGGAAATGGGTTTTGAGAAAGTCGATGTAGAGCGTATTGAGAGCTACATTTTGCTGAAGAAACCAGAGCCCTAGCTATCACCGTTCAAAAGATACTCTCAAAGAAGACCCAATATATGTCAACTTTGACCCGTCTGCGGTCGATATTTCGCGAGATAATGGCAATTTTGTGTTTTCAAATGAAAATTTTCGGAAATGTGTTTTGAAAAAGTCGATGTAGAGCGTATTGAGAGCTACATTTTGCTGAAGAAACCAGAGCCCTAGCTATCACCGTTCAAAAATTACAGCCCCTCAAAGAAGACCCAATATATGTCAACTTTGACCCATCTGCGGTCGATATTTCGCGAGATAATGGCAATTTTGCGTTTTCAAATGAAAATTTTCGGAAATGTGTTTTGAAAAAGTCGATGTAGAGCGTATTGAGAGCTACATTTTGCTGAAGAAACCAGAGCCCTAGCTATCACCGTTCAAAAGATACAGCCTCTCAAAGAAGACCCAATATATGTCAACTTTGACCCATCTGCGGTCGATATTTAGCGAGATATTGGCAATTTTGTGTTTTCAAATGAAAATTTTCGGAAATGGGTTTTGAGAAAGTCGATGTAGAGCGTATTGAGAGCTACATTTTGCTGAAGAAACCAGAGCCCTAGCTAACACCGTTCAAAAGATACAGCCCCTCAAAGAAGACCCAATATATGTCAACTTTGACCCATCTGCGGTCGATATTTAGCGAGATATTGGTAATTTTGTGTTTTCAAATGAAAATTTTCGGAAATGGGTTTTGAAAAAGTCGATGTAGAGCGTATTGAGAGCTACATTTTGCTGAAGAAACCAGAGCCCTAGGTATCACCGTTCAAAAGATACAGCCTCTCAAAGAAGACCCAATATATGTCAACTTTGACCCATCTGCGGTCGATATTTAGCGAGATATTGGCAATTTTGTGTTTTCAAATGAAAATTTTCGGAAATGGGTTTTGAAAAAGTCGATGTAGAGCGTATTGAGAGCTACATTTTGCTGAAAAAAACCAGAGCCCTAGCTGTCACCGTTCAAAAGATACAGCCTCTCAAAGAAGACCCAATATATGTCAACTTTGACCCATCTGCGGTCGATATTTAGCGAGATATTGGCAATTTTGTGTTTTCAAATGAAAATTTTCGGAAATGGGTTTTGAAAAAGTCGATGTAGATCGTATTGGGAGCTACATTTTGCTGAAGAAACCAGAGCCCTAGCTATCACCGTTCAAAAGATAGAGCCTCTCAAAGAAGATCCAATATATGTCAACTTTGACCCATCTGCGGTCGATATTTAGCGAGATATTGGCAATTTTGTGTTTTCAAATGAAAATTTTCGGAAATGGGTTTTGAAGAAACCAGAGCCCTAGCTATCACCGTTCAAAAGATACAGCCTCTCAAAGAAGACCCAATATATGTCAACTTTGACCCATCTGCGGTCGATATTTGGCGAGATATTGGCAATTTTGTGTTTTCAAATGAAAATTTTCGGAAATGGGTTTTGAAAAAGTCGATGTAGATCGTATTGGGAGCAACATTTTGCTGAAGAAACCAGAGCCCTAGCTATCACCGTTCAAAAGATACAGCCTCTCAAAGAAGATCCAATATATGTCAACTTTGACCCATCTGCGGTCGATATGTAGCGAGATATTGGCAATTTTGTGTTTTCAAATGAAAATTTTCGGAAATGGGTTTTGAAAAAGTCGATGTAGAGCGTATTGAGAGCTACATTTTGCTGGAGAGACCAGAGCCCTAGCTATCATCGTTCAAAAGATACAGCCTCTCAAAGAAGACCCAATATATGTCAACTTTGACCCATCTGCGGTCGATATTTAGCGAGAGATTGGCAATTTTGTGTTTTCAAATGAAAATTTTCGGAAATGGGTTTTGAAAAGTCGATGTAGAGCGTATTGAGAGCTACATTTTGCTGAAGAAACCAGAGCCCTAGCTATCACCGTTCAAAAGATACAGCCTCTCAAAGAAGACCCAATATATGTCAACTTTGACCCATCTGCGGTCGATATTTGGCGAGATATTGGCAATTTTGTGTTTTCAAATGAAAATTTTCGGAAATGGGTTTTGAAAAAGTCGATGTAGATCGTATTGGGAGCAACATTTTGCTGAAGAAACCAGAGCCCTAGCTATCACCGTTCAAAAGATACAGCCTCTCAAAGAAGATCCAATATATGTCAACTTTGACCCATCTGCGGTCGATATTTAGCGAGATATTGGCAATTTTGTGTTTTCAAATGAAAATTTTCGGAAATGGGTTTTGAAAAAGTCGATGTAGAGCGTATTGAGAGCTACATTTTGCTGAAGAAACCAGAGCCCTAGCTATCACCGTTCAAAAGATACAGCCTCTCAAAGAAGACCCAATATATGTCAACTTTGACCCATCTGCGGTCGATATTTGGCGAGATATTGGCAATTTTGTGTTTTCAAATGAAAATTTTCGGAAATGGGTTTAGAGCGTATTGAGAGCAACATTTTGCTGAAGAAACCAGAGCCCTAGCTATCACCGTTCAAAAGATACAGCCTCTCAAAGAAGACCCAATATATGTCAACTTTGACCCATCTGCGGTCGATATTTGGCGAGATATTGGCAATTTTGTGTTTTCAAATGAAAATTTTCGGAAATGGGTTTTGAAAAAGTCGATGTAGATCGTATTGGGAGCAACATTTTGCTGAAGAAACCAGAGCCCTAGCTATCACCGTTCAAAAGATACAGCCTCTCAAAGAAGACCCAATATATGTCAACTTTGACCCATCTGCGGTCGATATTTGGCGAGATATTGGCAATTTTGTGTTTTCAAATGAAAATTTTCGGAAATGGGTTTTGAAAAAGTCGATGTAGATCGTATTGGGAGCAACATTTTGCCGAAGAAACCAGAGCCCTAGCTATCACCGTTCAAAAGATACAGCCTCTCAAAGAAGACCCAATATATGTCAACTTTGACCCATCTGCGGTCGATATTTAGCGAGATATTGGCAATTTTGTGTTTTCAAATGAAAATTTTCGGAAATGGGTTTTGAAAAAGTCGATGTAGAGCGTATTGAGAGCTACATTTTGCTGAAGAAACCAGAGCCCTAGCTATCATCGTTCAAAAGATACAGCCTCTCAAAGAAGACCCAATATATGTCAACTTTGACCCATCTGCGGTCGATATTTAGCGAGATATTGGCAATTTTGTGTTTTCAAATGAAAATTTTCGGAAGTGGGTTTTGAAAAAGTCGATGTAGATCGTATTGAGAGCTACATTTTGCTGAAGAAACCAGAGCCCTAGCTATCACCGTTCAAAAGATACAGCCTCTCAAAGAAGACCCAATATATGTCAACTTTGACCCATCTGCGGTCGATATTTAGCGAGATATTGGCAATTTTGTGTTTTCAAATGAAAATTTTCGGAAATGGGTTTTGAAAAAGTCGATGTAGAGCGTATTGAGAGCTACATTTTGCTGAAGAAACCAGAGCCCTAGCTATCACCGTTCAAAAGATACAGCCTCTCAAAGAAGACCCAATATATGTCAACTTTGACCCATCTGCGGTCGATATTTAGCGAGATATTGGCAATTTTGTGTTTTCAAATGAAAATTTTCGGAAATGGGTTTTGAAAAAGTCGATGTAGATCGTATTGAGAGCTACATTTTGCTGAAGAAACCAGAGCCCTAGCTATCACCGTTCAAAAGATACAGCCTCTCAAAGAAGACCCAATATATGTCAACTTTGACCCATCTGCGGTCGATATTTAGCGAGATATTGGCAATTTTGTGTTTGAGCTCATTTTGCTGAAGAAACCAGAGCCCTACCTATCACCGTTCAAAAGATACAGCCTCTCAAAGAAGACCCAATATATGTCAACTTTAACCCATCTGCGGTCGATATTTAGCGAGATATTGGCAATTTTGTGTTTTCAAATGAAAATTTTCGGAAATGGGTTTTGAAAAAGTCGATGTAGAGCGTATTGAGAGCTACATTTTGCTGAAGAAACCAGAGCCCTACCTATCACCGTTCAAAAGATACAGCCTCTCAAAGAAGTCAACTTTAACCCATCTGCGGTCGATATTTAGCGAGATATTGGCAATTTTGTGTTTTCAAATGAAAATTTTCGGAAATGGGTTTTGAAAAAGTCGATGTAGATCGTATTGAGAGCTACATTTTGCTGAAGAAACCAGAGCCCTAGCTATCACCGTTCAAAAGATACAGCCTCTCAAAGAAGACCCAATATATGTCAACTTTGACCCATCTGCGGTCGATATTTAGCGAGATATTGGCAATTTTGTGTTTTCAAATGAAAATTTTCGGAAATGGGTTTTGAAAAAGTCGATGTAGAGCGTATTGAGAGCTACATTTTGCTGAAGAAACCAGAGCCCTAGCTATCACCGTTCAAAAGATACAGCCTCTCAAAGAAGACCCAATATATGTCAACTTTGACCCATCTGCGGTCGATATTTAGCGAGATATTGGCAATTTTGTGTTTTCAAATGAAAATTTTCGGAAGTGGGTTTTGAAAAAGTCGATGTAGATCGTATTGAGAGCTACATTTTGCTGAAGAAACCAGAGCCCTAGCTATCACCGTTCAAAAGATACAGCCTCTCAAAGAAGACCCAATATATGTCAACATGACGTTTGACGTTTATCGATTGCGAACACAACAAAATTCTGCTCCGAGTTAAAATTTAAATTTTTCATAAAATTCATAATTTTAATTACCAAATCCGTCATTTTTTTGTTAAATTGCTCGTTTGTTATTTAAATAAAAGTGGTATCGCGGATTAGTGCAGTGAAATTATATATTATCACTTCGGAAAGTTTTTGGTTGTGTGTTGTTTATATCGCCGCTCGAGTTGCCTTTGTTCTCTTTGTTTCATTTGGCCAGTAGCGGATTCAAACTCAGCTTAACTGAATTATTTGAATAGTATCTTTCACAGTAGTATACAGCTCAGTGGTAGCGTGCTAGATTCGCGCCCCTCAGGCCCGGTGTTCAAATCCCACTATATACAATTTTTTTTATTTTTCTTTTTTTCAAGTAATTACATTTTTTTTCTTATAGTAAAATGAATTGTGTTTGCGAGCAATTTTATAAGGTTCAAATTGACGGTCTATCTCAGCTCGTTTCGTCGTTGCAGAGCCAACTTAGCAAGTTGAGATCCGTAATGAACTCTGTAAATTGTTGTGAGAACAATAGTAGAGAATTACGAGATAAAAATGTAAAATTGAAAAATAAAAATAGTAATTTAGAGAAAAAAACTAAAAAGAATGCTATGAAAGTTTTTGCGAAATCTTTTGAGCATCCTATTGATGGCCAAGATACGGGAACTTCTACTGTTATTTTAGATCCATCGTCTTCTATAATTCCTTCTAATGTTGACAAAAATCAATCTCCGGTTGATAAATTTGTCACTGTACGTAAGAAAAAGATTAATATCAAAAAACCTTCTCCTGTTGGTGATGTTATTTCCAAAAAGGCTGATAATAATAGGCGACATAAAAGAATTTTTGGAGTCGATGAAGCTAATGATTCTCTTCGAAGTGTCCCTAGTTTTAAAGTATTCCATGTTTCCAAGCTGCACGCTTCGGTAAAAGCAGATGAATTGAAGGAATACGTAATGAAAAAACTTGATTTAAAAGATGACACTTTTCTTTCGGTTTATGCACTTATAAAAAAAGATTGTGATATATCCAAATTAGTTTCAATCAGTTTTGGTTTGAAAATTCCTCAAGAATATTCAAAGCAAGTGTTTTGTGCCAACTTCTGGCCCAAGGGCATCAACATATCACCATTCAATTTTTCAAAAAACGGCAAACGCCAAAACAGTGCCCAGCTAAACACATAATTTCCAATTCAGTTTTTTCAGTTTATTATCAAAATGTTGGTGGTCTTCGTTCAAGAACAAATGACTTTTACCTTGCAGTTTCACTAGAAGATTATGCTGCCATTTGCTTAACCGAAACTTGGCTCCACACAGACATTTCAAATGAGGAACTTTTCATAAGAAACTATGATGTCTATCGCCGCGATCGTTATGAGACTTCAACAAAGAGAGGAGGTGGTGTTTTGGTAGCTATCAAAACAACATTCCCATCTCATGAAGTTGAGCTTTTTCATAAGGACGTGGAACAGATATGTGTTTCTATTAATGTTTCTAGTAGCGAAAAAATATACATTTTTAATAGCTATTTACCACCTTTGAGTTCAGTTGATGTTTATAAAAAACATTTAGATAATATCTCCAGATTATCCTTTGAGGAAAAAGACAAATTGATCGTCGTTGGGGATTTCAATCTTGGTAATATAAGTTGGTACTGGAACGACGACGAGAAAAAAATTCTGCCGCGTAATTTACATCTCGAGTGTGAATTTGTTCTAACAGATTGTTTATTTGCCATGGATTTGATGCAAATGAACTTTGTTAAAAATTCAATTGGTAGAATTTTAGATTTGATTTTTGTTAGTACTGATTTCAATGCTTCTGTAATTAAAGTAGATAAACCATTTTTGCCCAATTCAATGCATCATAGTGCTCTTCTTCTTGAGTTTGTTTTTTATGATTACATTGAAGAAGAGGCAGAAGTTACTCTTACTAGAAATTTTCAAAAAGCTGACTTTACAAAATTAAATTCAATATTTCGTAATATGGACTGGGCTTCAGTTATATCAAATATAAATCTTGCTGAAAGTTATACAAATTTTAAATCAATTTTATTGGAAGCTATTCATAAGTACGTTCCTTTACAAAAGAAAAAAATAAAAGCAAAAAATCCTTGGGGTAGTAAAGAATTGTTGAAACTTAAAAGAGCTAAAAATAAAGCTCATAAGTTGTATAAGAAGTCATCCTCTCTTGCCAATAAAGAACATTTCTTCAGATTGAGAAGAGAGTATGAATTAATGAATAAAAATCTTTACAAACAGTATATCGCGAGAGCTGAAAATAATATAAAAAATGACAGTAAGACATTTTGGAGTTTTATAAACAGCAAGCGCAAGAATACAGGAATACCCAAAAATTTAGAGTTCAATGGCAATTTTTACAACGATGTTCAATCGGTTTGTGATGGATTTGCTAGATTTTTCAATTCAGTTTACGAAGTGCCAGACTCCGTTTCACCAGAAATGAATACTAACACCAAGCCAAGCCACAGTGCATTGGTCCCTCGGATAGCTCAGGAGGACCTTACGAGTGCTCTTGAGATTTCTGAGGATGACCTATTGAATGCTTTCCGTGATCTTGATGTTAGTATTCAGGCCGGACCTGATGGCATTCCTAATATATTTTTGAAGAATTGCATGCAATCGTTATGTCGTCCTTTAGCCCTTATTTTTAATTTATCCTTGTCTTCAGGTGTTTTTCTTGATGAATGGAAAGTTTCGTACATAACCCCTGTTCACAAAAAGGGTCCGAAACATCTTATTGATAACTATAGACCCATAGCCAAACTATCAGCAATACCGAAGTTGTTTGAAATGCTTATTAAAAATAAAATAGATGTTTTAATTAGCCGTTTAATATCACCATGTCAACATGGATTCCTTAAAGGAAAATCAACTACAACAAATTTGGTATCATTCACTAAATTTGTTGCAGATGGTATTGAGCAGGGAATGCAGGTTGATGTGGTTTATACCGATTTCTCGAAGGCTTTCGATAGAGTAGATCATAATATCTTACTTAAGAAACTAGAAAATTTAGGTATACAGTCGGTTTTTCTTAGCTGGGTGAAATCCTATCTAACGGATAGGACGCAGTTGGTAAAGTTGAATGGCTGTACATCGCGCTCTATCATAAAGTGTTCGTCAGGAGTTCCGCAAGGAAGCCATTTAGGACCACTTTTCTTTTTAGTTTTCGTAAACGATATCATACAAAATTTTCAATTCGTGCGTGTATGGCAGTATGCCGATGATATGAAAATCGCAATGAGAATACGCAATATAGGTGATTGTCTTAACTTGCAATCCGATTTAGAAAAACTGCAAATTTGGTGCCTTAATAATAATTTAAATTTAAATGTTAGTAAATGTAAAGTACTTAGCATATATAAATTGAAAACTCCGATCTTCTTTGAGTACTCCTTAACAGGTAGTGTTCTTCTAAGGGTTGCCGAAATATCAGATCTTGGTGTAATTTTCGACCATGATCTTTCATTTCGACAACACATTGATTACATTATTTCAAAAGCGAATAGTATGTTAGGATTTGTTAAACGTAACGCTCGTGAATTTAATGATCCTTTTACCTTAAAAATATTGTTTACAGCTTTCGTTCGCTCGCATTTGGAATATTGTTCTATTGTGTGGAATCCGTTCTATAAGGTTCATATCGAGCGTATAGAAAGAATTCAACACAATTTTACACGGTTTGCTATTTATCAAATTGGCTGGCGTTTCAAGCCAGAATATAAAACTCGCTGTTCCTTATTGGGTTTACAAGCTTTAGATTATAGAAGAACGTTTTTAAACGCTATGTTCATTAGAGATCTGTTTTGCTCTCATATTGTTTGTGAAGATATATTAAATAACTTTGAAGTCAGAACTATTCCTCACAATTTACGGCGGAACAACCTTCTTGTTCAGCCTTATCATAGAGTAAATTATGGTCTTAACGAACCAATTACAAGGTCAATAATTCTTTATAACAGTTTGAAGGACTTAGTTAATTTTAATTGCATTAACAAATTAATTTTTAAAAGAAATTATTTTGATAAATTTCCTTATTAATTTATTTTTTGTTTTAGATTTTATTTTATCGATCTGCTAGAGTTTACACTCGATTGATTGATTAGTCACTTACGTACGCATAGTAAGTAAAGTGATGCCGAGAAGCCCTGTCCCGGGGCAGAAGCTTCTGTGAGGCAAAAAAAAAAAAAAAAAAAAAAAAAAAAAAAAAAAAAAAAAAAAAAAAAAAAAAAAAAAAAAAACTTTGACCCATCTGCGGTCGATATTTAGCGAGATATTGGCAATTTTGTGTTTTCAAATGAAAATTTTCGGAAATGGGTTTTGAAAAAGTCGATGTAGAGCGTATTGAGAGCTACATTTTGCTGAAGAAACCAGAGCCCTAGCTATCACCGTTCAAAAGATACAGCCTCTCAAAGAAGACCCAATATATGTCAACTTTGACCCATCTGCGGTCGATATTTAGCGAGATATTGGCAATTTTGTGTTTTCAAATGAAAATTTTCGGAAATGGGTTTTGAAAAAGTCGATGTAGAGCGTATTGAGAGCTACATTTTGCTGAAGAAACCAGAGCCCTAGCTATCACCGTTCAAAAGATACAGCCTCTCAAAGAAGACCCAATATATGTCAACTTTGACCCATCTGCGGTCGATATTTAGCGAGATATTGGCAATTTTGTGTTTTCAAATGAAAATTTTCGGAAGTGGGTTTTGAAAAAGTCGATGTAGATCGTATTGAGAGCTACATTTTGCTGAAGAAACCAGAGCCCTAGCTATCACCGTTCAAAAGATACAGCCTCTCAAAGAAGACCCAATATATGTCAACTTTGACCCATCTGCGGTCGATATTTAGCGAGATATTGGCAATTTTGTGTTTTCAAATGAAAATTTTCGGAAATGGGTTTTGAAAAAGTCGATGTAGAGCGTATTGAGAGCTACATTTTGCTGAAGAAACCAGAGCCCTAGCTATCACCGTTCAAAAGATACAGCCTCTCAAAGAAGACCCAATATATGTCAACTTTGACCCATCTGCGGTCGATATTTAGCGAGATATTGGCAATTTTGTGTTTTCAAATGAAAATTTTCGGAAATGGGTTTTGAAAAAGTCGATGTAGATCGTATTGAGAGCTACATTTTGCTGAAGAAACCAGAGCCCTAGCTATCACCGTTCAAAAGATACAGCCTCTCAAAGAAGACCCAATATATGTCAACTTTGACCCATCTGCGGTCGATATTTAGCGAGATATTGGCAATTTTGTGTTTGAGCTCATTTTGCTGAAGAAACCAGAGCCCTACCTATCACCGTTCAAAAGATACAGCCTCTCAAAGAAGACCCAATATATGTCAACTTTAACCCATCTGCGGTCGATATTTAGCGAGATATTGGCAATTTTGTGTTTTCAAATGAAAATTTTCGGAAATGGGTTTTGAAAAAGTCGATGTAGATCGTATTGAGAGCTACATTTTGCTGAAGAAACCAGAGCCCTAGCTATCACCGTTCAAAAGATACAGCCTCTCAAAGAAGACCCAATATATGTCAACTTTGACCCATCTGCGGTCGATATTTAGCGAGATATTGGCAATTTTGTGTTTTCAAATGAAAATTTTCGGAAATGGGTTTTGAAAAAGTCGATGTAGAGCGTATTGAGAGCTACATTTTGCTGAAGAAACCAGAGCCCTAGCTATCACCGTTCAAAAGATACAGCCTCTCAAAGAAGACCCAATATATGTCAACTTTGACCCATCTGCGGTCGATATTTAGCGAGATATTGGCAATTTTGTGTTTTCAAATGAAAATTTTCGGAAATGGGTTTTGAAAAAGTCGATGTAGAGCGTATTGAGAGCTACATTTTGCTGAAGAAACCAGAGCCCTACCTATCACCGTTCAAAAGATACAGCCTCTCAAAGAAGTCAACTTTAACCCATCTGCGGTCGATATTTAGCGAGATATTGGCAATTTTGTGTTTTCAAATGAAAATTTTCGGAAATGGGTTTTGAAAAAGTCGATGTAGATCGTATTGAGAGCTACATTTTGCTGAAGAAACCAGAGCCCTAGCTATCACCGTTCAAAAGATACAGCCTCTCAAAGAAGACCCAATATATGTCAACTTTGACCCATCTGCGGTCGATATTTAGCGAGATATTGGCAATTTTGTGTTTTCAAATGAAAATTTTCGGAAATGGGTTTTGAAAAAGTCGATGTAGAGCGTATTGAGAGCTACATTTTGCTGAAGAAACCAGAGCCCTAGCTATCACCGTTCAAAAGATACAGCCTCTCAAAGAAGACCCAATATATGTCAACTTTGACCCATCTGCGGTCGATATTTAGCGAGATATTGGCAATTTTGTGTTTTCAAATGAAAATTTTCGGAAATGGATTTTGAAAAAGTCGATGTACATCGTATTGAGAGCTACATTTTGCTGAAGAAACCAGAGCTCTAGCTATCACCGTTCAAAAGATACAGCCTCTCAAAGAAGACCCAATATATGTCAACTTTGACCCATCTGCGGTCGATATTTAGCGAGATATTGGCAATTTTGTGTTTTCAAATGAAAATTTTCGGAAATGGGTTTTGAAAAAGTCGATATAGAGCGTATTGAGAGCTACATTTTGCTGAAGAAACCAGAGCCCTAGCTATCACCGTTCAAAAGATACAGCCTCTCAAAGAAGACCCAATATATGTCAACTTTGACCCATCTGCGGTCGATATTTAGCGAGATATTGGCAATTTTGTGTTTTCAAATGAAAATTTTCGGAAATGGGTTTTGAAAAAGTCGATGTAGAGCGTATTGAGAGCTACATTTTGCTGAAGAAACCAGAGCCCTAGCTATCACCGTTCAAAAGATACAGCCTCTCAAACAAGACCCAAGATATGTCAACTTTGACCCATCTGCGGTCGATATTTAGCGAGATATTGGCAATTTTGTGTTATCAAATGAAAATTTTCGGAAATGGGTTTTGAAAAAGTCGATGTAGAGCGTATTGAGAGCTACATTTTGCTGAAGAAACCAGAGCCCTAGCTATCACCGTTCAAAAGATACAGCCTCTCAAAGAAGACCCAATATATGACAACTTTGACCCATCTGCGGTCGATATTTAGCGAGATATTGACAAGTTTGTGTTTTCAAATGAAAATTTTCGGAAATGGGTTTTGAAAAAGTCGATGTAGAGCGTATTGAGAGCTACATTTTGCTGAAGAAACCAGAGCCCTAGCTATCACCGTTCAAAAGATACAGCCTCTCAAAGAAGACCCAAGATATGTCAACTTTGACCCATCTGCGGTCGATATTTAGCGAGATATTGGCAATTTTGTGTTATCAAATGAAAATTTTCGGAAATGGGTTTTGAAAAAGTCGATGTAGAGCGTATTGAGAGCTACATTTTGCTGAAGAAACCAGAGCCCTACCTATCACCGTTCAAAAGATACAGCCTCTCAAAGAAGACCCAATATATGTCAACTTTGACCCATCTGCGGTCGATATTTAGCGAGATATTGGCAATTTTGTGTTTTCAAATGAAAATTTTCGGAAATGGGTTTTGAAAAAGTCGATATAGAGCGTATTGAGAGCTACATTTTGCTGAAGAAACCAGAGCCCTAGCTATCACCGTTCAAAAGATACAGCCTCTCAAAGAAGACCCAATATATGTCAACTTTGACCCATCTGCGGTCGATATTTAGCGAGATATTGGCAATTTTGTGTTTTCAAATGAAAATTTTCGGAAATGGGTTTTGAAAAAGTCGATGTAGAGCGTATTGAGAGCTACATTTTGCTGAAGAAACCAGAGCCCTAGCTATCACCGTTCAAAAGATACAGCCTCTCAAAGAAGACCCAAGATATGTCAACTTTGACCCATCTGCGGTCGATATTTAGCGAGATATTGGCAATTTTGTGTTATCAAATGAAAATTTTCGGAAATGGGTTTTGAAAAAGTCGATGTAGAGCGTATTGAGAGCTACATTTTGCTGAAGAAACCAGAGCCCTAGCTATCACCGTTCAAAAGATACAGCCTCTCAAAGAAGACCCAATATATGACAACTTTGACCCATCTGCGGTCGATATTTAGCGAGATATTGACAAGTTTGTGTTTTCAAATGAAAATTTTCGGAAATGGGTTTTGAAAAAGTCGATGTAGAGCGTATTGAGAGCTACATTTTGCTGAAGAAACCAGAGCCCTAGCTATCACCGTTCAAAAGATACAGCCTCTCAAAGAAGACCCAAGATATGTCAACTTTGACCCATCTGCGGTCGATATTTAGCGAGATATTGGCAATTTTGTGTTATCAAATGAAAATTTTCGGAAATGGGTTTTGAAAAAGTCGATGTAGAGCGTATTGAGAGCTACATTTTGCTGAAGAAACCAGAGCCCTAGCTATCACCGTTCAAAAGATACAGCCTCTCAAACAAGACCCAAGATATGTCAACTTTAACCCATCTGCGGTCGATATTTAGCGAGATATTGGCAATTTTGTGTTTTCAAATGAAAATTTTCGGAAATGGGTTTTGAAAAAGTCGATGTAGATCGTATTGAGAGCTACATTTTGCTGAAGAAACCAGAGCCCTAGCTATCACCGTTCAAAAGATACAGCCTCTCAAAGAAGACCCGATATATGTCAACTTTGACCCATCTGCGGTCGATATTTAGCGAGATATTGGCAATTTTGTGTTTTCAAATGAAAATTTTCGGAAATGGGTTTTGAAAAAGTCGATGTAGATCGTATTGAGAGCTACATTTTGCTGAAGAAACCAGAGCCCTAGCTATCACCGTTCAAAAGATAGGGGGAGTCCGGGAGAGTTGAGCCACTTTTTGCTTCATCGCGGATAAAAAGTTATCCATTGGATAAATTGATGCCATTTATTTTTTATTACATAGTGTGTGATGTTACCTTTAAAATTTGATTGGTATTTATTGATAAAAATCCATAGTGTATGGCACAGATCTCCTTATTCAAAACCCTCAAAATGTCTCAAGTCTCCCCAACTGGCGGGAGAGTTGAGCCACCATAGAGGGAGACATGACCATACATTTGAAATTGCCAAAAAAGTTATATTTTTGATGAACATGTTAAAATGTTTTACCGTTCTCATCATACATTACGAAAAAAAACGTAATCGTGTTCTTTTTGGCTTGTGACTGGACTAAAAATGTTCAATTGAATCCTAGTATAATTTATGTGATTCTTTATGTTTATTTATGTCCACCCGGACGTCATTTCCACAAGGCTAAGAAAGGTTTTTAAGTTAAAGGGGTTTCGCACCTGAATGTATACTCCTGAATAGATTTTTAATACATTTTCCAAAAATTAGCTGAAATTACGTATATTTTAAGGGCGGGAGACTTGAACCATATAGCTGTCAGTTCCTATATGGTTCAAGTCTCCCGGTTGGCGCTTTTTTGGGTAAAAATGCTCTGAGCTGGACCACGACTCACCAAAGTAGGAAAACTCGTTATATTCTGATTAAATACTTAATTAAGAAGATGTCTGCACTAAAACAAATGTATTGACTTTTTATCGATTAAAAAAAAATTAGAATTATTTGAAAAACTAATTTTTCACTTTTTGTCATGAAAAATATATTTTTCCGTTTATTTTCCGAAACAGACAAGTGTCCGACATTTGGATATGGTACTCAGATGCGGCCTAGAATAGGTCACCTTCTGAAAAAAAATCAACCTCAAGTCGTTAGATTCCATAGAATAAACTCAACTGGTTCAAGTCTCCCATATGGTCAACTCTCCCGGACTCCCCCTACAGCCTCTCAAAGAAGACCCAATATATGTCAACTTTGACCCATCTGCGGTCGATATTTAGCGAGATATTGGCAATTTTGTGTTTTCAAATGAAAATTTTCGGAAATGGGTTTTGAAAAAGTCGATGTAGAGCGTATTGAGAGCTACATTTTGCTGAAGAAACCAGAGCCCTAGCTATCACCGTTCAAAAGATACAGCCTCTCAAAGAAGACCCAATATATGTCAACTTTGACCCATCTGCGGTCGATATTTAGCGAGATATTGGCAATTTTGTGTTTTCAAATGAAAATTTTCGGAAATGGGTTTTGAAAAAGTCGATGTAGAGCGTATTGAGAGCTACATTTTGCTGAAGAAACCAGAGCCCTAGCTATCACCGTTCAAAAGATACAGCCTCTCAAACAAGACCCAATATATGTCAACTTTGACCCATCTGCGGTCGATATTTAGCGAGATATTGGCAATTTTGTGTTTTCAAATGAAAATTTTCGGAAATGGGTTTTGAAAAAGTCGATGTAGATCGTATTGAGAGCTACATTTTGCTGAAGAAACCAGAGCCCTAGCTATCACCGTTCAAAAGATACAGCCTCTCAAAGAAGACCCAATATATGTCAACTTTGACCCATCTGCGGTCGATATTTAGCGAGATATTGGCAATTTTGTGTTTTCAAATGAAAATTTTCGGAAATGGGTTTTGAAAAAGTCGATGTAGATCGTATTGAGAGCTACATTTTGCTGAAGAAACCAGAGCCCTAGCTATCACCGTTCAAAAGATACAGCCTCTCAAAGAAGACCCAAGATATGTCAACTTTGACCCATCTGCGGTCGATATTTAGCGAGATATTGGCAATTTTGTGTTTTCAAATGAAAATTTTCGGAAATGGGTTTTGAAAAAGTCGATGTAGATCGTATTGAGAGCTACATTTTGCTGAAGAAACCAGAGCCCTAGCTATCACCGTTCAAAAGATACAGCCTCTCAAAGAAGACCCAAGATATGTCAACTTTGACCCATCTGCGGTCGATATTTAGCGAGATATTGGCAATTTTGTGTTATCAAATGAAAATTTTCGGAAATGGGTTTTGAAAAAGTCGATGTAGAGCGTATTGAGAGCTACATTTTGCTGAAGAAACCAGAGCCCTAGCTATCACCGTTCAAAAGATACAGCCTCTCAAAGAAGACCCAATATATGTCAACTTTGACCCATCTGCGGTCGATATTTAGCGAGATATTGGCAATTTTGTGTTTTCAAATGAAAATTTTCGGAAATGGGTTTTGAAAAAGTCGATGTAGATCGTATTGAGAGCTACATTTTGCTGAAGAAACCAGAGCCCTAGCTATCACCGTTCAAAAGATACAGCCTCTCAAAGAAGACCCAAGATATGTCAACTTTGACCCATCTGCGGTCGATATTTAGCGAGATATTGGCAATTTTGTGTTATCAAATGAAAATTTTCGGAAATGGGTTTTGAAAAAGTCGATGTAGAGCGTATTGAGAGCTACATTTTGCTGAAGAAACCAGAGCCCTAGCTATCACCGTTCAAAAGATACAGCCTCTCAAAGAAGACCCAATATATGTCAACTTTGACCCATCTGCGGTCGATATTTAGCGAGATATTGGCAATTTTGTGTTTTCAAATGAAAATTTTCGGAAATGGGTTTTGAAAAAGTCGATGTAGAGCGTATTGAGAGCTACATTTTGCTGAAGAAACCAGAGCCCTAGCTATCACCGTTCAAAAGATACAGCCTCTCAAACAAGACCCAATATATGTCAACTTTGACCCATCTGCGGTCGATATTTAGCGAGATATTGGCAATTTTGTGTTTTCAAATGAAAATTTTCGGAAATGGGTTTTGAAAAAGTCGATGTAGAGCGTATTGAGAGCTACATTTTGCTGAAGAAACCAGAGCCCTAGCTATCACCGTTCAAAAGATACAGCCTCTCAAAGAAGACCCAATATATGTCAACTTTGACCCATCTGCGGTCGATATTTAGCGAGATATTGGCAATTTTGTGTTTTCAAATGAAAATTTTCGGAAATGGGTTTTGAAAAAGTCGATGTAGAGCGTATTGAGAGCTACATTTTGCTGAAAAAACCAGAGCCCTAGCTATCACCGTTCAAAAGATACAGCCTCTCAAAGAAGACCCAATATATGTCAACTTTGACCCATCTGCGGTCGATATTTAGCGAGATATTGGCAATTTTGTGTTTTCAAATGAAAATTTTCGGAAATGGGTTTTGAAAAAGTCGATGTAGAGCGTATTGAGAGCTACATTTTGCTGAAAAAACCAGAGCCCTAGCTATCACCGTTCAAAAGATACAGCCTCTCAAAGAAGACCCAATATATGTCAACTTTGACCCATCTGCGGTCGATATTTAGCGAGATATTGGCAATTTTGTGTTTTCAAATGAAAATTTTCGGAAATGGGTTTTGAAAAAGTCGATGTAGAGCGTATTGAGAGCTACATTTTGCTGAAGAAACCAGAGCCCTAGCTATCACCGTTCAAAAGATACAGCCTCTCAAAGAAGACCCAATATATGTCAACTTTGACCCATCTGCGGTCGATATTTAGCGAGATATTGGAAATTTGTGTTTTCAAATGAAAATTTTCGGAAATGGGTTTTGAAAAAGTCGATGTAGAGCGTATTGAGAGCTACATTTTGCTGAAAAAACCAGAGCCCTAGCTATCACCGTTCAAAAGATACAGCCTCTCAAAGAAGACCCAATATATGTCAACTTTGACCCATCTGCGGTCGATATTTAGCGAGATATTGGCAATTTTGTGTTTTCAAATGAAAATTTTCGGAAATGGGTTTTGAAAAAGTCGATGTAGAGCGTATTGAGAGCTACATTTTGCTGAAAAAACCAGAGCCCTAGCTATCACCGTTCAAAAGATACAGCCTCTCAAAGAAGACCCAATATATGTCAACTTTGACCCATCTGCGGTCGATATTTAGCGAGATATTGGCAATTTTGTGTTTTCAAATGAAAATTTTCGGAAATGGGTTTTGAAAAAGTCGATGTAGAGCGTATTGAGAGCTACATTTTGCTGAAAAAACCAGAGCCCTAGCTATCACCGTTCAAAAGATACAGCCTCTCAAAGAAGACCCAATATATGTCAACTTTGACCCATCTGCGGTCGATATTTAGCGAGATATTGGCAATTTTGTGTTTTCAAATGAAAATTTTCGGAAATGGGTTTTGAAAAAGTCGATGTAGAGCGTATTGAGAGCTACATTTTGCTGAAGAAACCAGAGCCCTAGCTATCACCGTTCAAAAGATACAGCCTCTCAAAGAAGACCCAATATATGTCAACTTTGACCCATCTGCGGTCGATATTTAGCGAGATATTGGCAATTTTGTGTTTTCAAATGAAAATTTTCGGAAATGGGTTTTGAAAAAGTCGATGTAGATCGTATTGAGAGCTACATTTTGCTGAAGAAACCAGAGCCCTAGCTATCACCGTTCAAAAGATACAGCCTCTCAAAGAAGACCCAGTATATGTCAACTTTGACCCATCTGCGGTCGATATTTAGCGAGATATTGGCAATTTTGTGTTTTCAAATGAAAATTTTCGGAAATGGGTTTCGAAAAAGTCGATGTAGAGCGTACTGAGAGCTACATATTGCTGAAGAAACCAGAGCCCTAGCTATCACCGTTCAAAAGATACAGCCTCTCAAAGAAGACCCAATATATGTCAACTTTGACCCATCTGCGGTCGATATTTAGCGAGATATTGGCAATTTTGTGTTTTCAAATGAAAATTTTCGGAAATGGGTTTTGAAAAAGTCGATGTAGAGCGTATTGAGAGCTACATTTTGCTGAAGAAACCAGAGCCCTAGCTATCACCGTTCAAAAGATACAGCCTCTCAAAGAAGACCCAATATATGTCAACTTTGACCCATCTGCGGTCGATATTTAGCGAGATATTGGCAATTTTGTGTTTTCAAATGAAAATTTTCGGAAATGGGTTTTGAAAAAGTCGATGTAGAGCGTATTGAGAGCTACATTTTGCTGAAGAAACCAGAGCCCTAGCTATCACCGTTCAAAAGATACAGCCTCTCAAAGAAGACCCAATATATGTCAACTTTGACCCATCTGCGGTCGATATTTAGCGAGATATTTGCAATTTTGTGTTTTCAAATTAAAATTTTCGGAAATGGGTTTGGAAAAGTCGATGTAGAGCGTACTGAGAGCTACACTTTGCTGAAGAAACCAGAGCCCTAGCTATCACCGTTCAAAAGATACAGCCTCTCAAAGAAGACCCAATATATGTCAACTTTGACCCATCTGCGGTCGATATTTAGCGAGATATTGGCAATTTTGTGTTTTCAAATGAAAATTTTCGGAAATGGGTTTTGAAAAAGTCGATGTAGAGCGTATTGAGAGCTACATTTTGCTGAAGAAACCAGAGCCCTAGCTATCACCGTTCAAAAGATACAGCCTCTCAAAGAAGACCCAATATATGTCAACTTTGACCCATCTGCGGTCGATATTTAGCGAGATATTGGCAATTTTGTGTTTTCAAATGAAAATTTTCGGAAATGGGTTTTGAAAAAGTCGATGTAGAGCGTATTGAGAGCTACATTTTGCTGAAAAAACCAGAGCCCTAGCTATCACCGTTCAAAAGATACAGCCTCTCAAAGAAGACCCAATATATGTCAACTTTGACCCATCTGCGGTCGATATTTAGCGAGATATTTGCAATTTTGTGTTTTCAAATTAAAATTTTCGGAAATGGGTTTGGAAAAGTCGATGTAGAGCGTACTGAGAGCTACACTTTGCTGAAGAAACCAGAGCCCTAGCTATCACCGTTCAAAAGATACAGCCTCTCAAAGAAGACCCAATATATGTCAACTTTGACCCATCTGCGGTCGATATTTAGCGAGATATTGGCAATTTTGTGTTTTCAAATGAAAATTTTCGGAAATGGGTTTTGAAAAAGTCGATGTAGAGCGTATTGAGAGCTACATTTTGCTAAAGAAACCAGAGCCCTAGCTATCACCGTTCAAAAGATACAGCCTCTCAAAGAAGACCCAATATATGTCAACTTTGACCCATCTGCGGTCGATATTTAGCGAGATATTGGCAATTTTGTGTTTTCAAATGAAAATTTTCGGAAATGGGTTTTGAAAAAGTCGATGTAGATCGTATTGAGAGCTACATTTTGCTGAAGAAACCAGAGCCCTAGCTATCACCGTTCAAAAGATACAGCCTCTCAAAGAAGACCCAATATATGTCAACTTTGACCCATCTGCGGTCGATATTTAGCGAGATATTGGCAATTTTGTGTTTTCAAATGAAAATTTTCGGAAATGGGTTTTGAAAAAGTCGATGTAGATCGTATTGAGAGCTACATTTTGCTGAAGAAACCAGAGCCCTAGCTATCACCGTTCAAAAGATACAGCCTCTCAAAGAAGACCCAATATATGTCAACTTTGACCCATCTGCGGTCGATATTTAGCGAGATATTGGCAATTTTGTGTTTTCAAATGAAAATTTTCGGAAATGGGTTTTGAAAAAGTCGATGTAGATCGTATTGAGAGCTACATTTTGCTGAAGAAACCAGAGCCCTAGCTATCACCGTTCAAAAGATACAGCCTCTCAAAGAAGACCCAATATATGTCAACTTTGACCCATCTGCGGTCGATATTTAGCGAGATATTGGCAATTTTGTGTTTTCAAATGAAAATTTTCGGAAATGGGTTTTGAAAAAGTCGATGTAGAGCGTATTGAGAGCTACATTTTGCTGAAGAAACCAGAGCCCTAGCTATCACCGTTCAAAAGATACAGCCTCTCAAAGAAGACGCAATATATGTCAACTTTGCCCCATCTGCGGTCGATATTTAGCTAGATATTGGCAATTTTGTGTTTTCAAATGAAAATTTTCGGAAATGGGTTTTGAAAAAGTCGATGTAGATCGTATTGAGAGCTACATTTTGCTGAAGAAACCAGAGCCCTAGCTATCACCGTTCAAAAGATACAGCCTCTCAAAGGAGACCCAATATATGCCAACTTTGACCCATCTGCGGTCGATATTGGCAATTTTGTGTTTTCAAATGAAAATTTTCGGAAATGGGTTTTGAAAAAGTCGATGTAGAGCGTATTGAGAGCTACATTTTGCTGAAGAAACCAGAGCCCTAGCTATCACCGTTCAAAAGATACAGCCTCTCAAAGAAGACCCAATATATGTCAACTTTGACCCATCTGCGGTCGATATTTAGCGAGATATTGGCAATTTTGTGTTTTCAAATGAAAATTTTCGGAAATGGGTTTTGAAAAAGTCGATGTAGATCGTATTGAGAGCTACATTTTGCTGAAGAAACCAGAGCCCTAGCTATCACCGTTCAAAAGATACAGCCTCTCAAAGAAGACCCAATATATGTCAACTTTGACCCATCTGCGGTCGATATTTAGCGAGATATTGGCAATTTTGTGTTTTCAAATGAAAATTTTCGGAAATGGGTTTTGAAAAAGTCGATGTAGAGCGTATTGAGAGCTACATTTTGCTGAAGAAACCAGAGCCCTAGCTATCACCGTTCAAAAGATACAGCCTCTCAAAGAAGACCCAATATATGTCAACTTTGACCCATCTGCGGTCGATATTTAGCGAGATATTGGCAATTTTGTGTTTTCAAATGAAAATTTTCGGAAATGGGTTTTGAAAAAGTCGATGTAGATCGTATTGAGAGCTACATTTTGCTGAAGAAACCAGAGCCCTAGCTATCACCGTTCAAAAGATACAGCCTCTCAAAGAAGACCCAATATATGTCAACTTTGACCCATCTGCGGTCGATATTTAGCGAGATATTGGCAATTTTGTGTTTTCAAATGAAAATTTTCGGAAATGGGTTTTGAAAAAGTCGATGTAGATCGTATTGAGAGCTACATTTTGCTGAAGAAACCAGAGCCCTAGCTATCACCGTTCAAAAGATACAGCCTCTCAAAGGAGACCCAATATATGCCAACTTTGACCCATCTGCGGTCGATATTGGCAATTTTGTGTTTTCAAATGAAAATTTTCGGAAATGGGTTTTGAAAAAGTCGATGTAGAGCGTATTGAGAGCTGTATCTTAGATCGTATTGAGAGCTACATTTTGCTGAAGAAACCAGAGCCCTAGCTATCACCGTTCAAAAGATACAGCCTCTCAAAGAAGACCCAATATATGTCAACTTTGACCCATCTGCGGTCGATATTTAGCGAGATATTGGCAATTTTGTGTTTTCAAATGAAAATTTTCGGAAATGGGTTTTGAAAAAGTCGATGTAGATCGTATTGAGAGCTACATTTTGCTGAAGAAACCAGAGCCCTAGCTATCACCGTTCAAAAGATACAGCCTCTCAAAGGAGACCCAATATATGCCAACTTTGACCCATCTGCGGTCGATATTGGCAATTTTGTGTTTTCAAATGAAAATTTTCGGAAATGGGTTTTGAAAAAGTCGATGTAGAGCGTATTGAGAGCTACATTTTGCTGAAGAAACCAGAGCCCTAGCTATCACCGTTCAAAAGATACAGCCTCTCAAAGAAGACCCAATATATGTCAACTTTGACCCATCTGCGGTCGATATTTAGCGAGATATTGGCAATTTTGTGTTTTCAAATGAAAATTTTCGGAAATGGGTTTTGAAAAAGTCGATGTAGAGCGTATTAAGAGCTGTATCTTAGATCGTATTGAGAGCTACATTTTGCTGAAGAAACCAGAGCCCTAGCTATCACCGTTCAAAAGATACAGCCTCTCAAAGAAGACCCAATATATGTCAACTTTGACCCATCTGCGGTCGATATTTAGCGAGATATTGGCAATTTTGTGTTTTCAAATGAAAATTTTCGGAAATGGGTTTTGAAAAAGTCGATGTAGATCGTATTGAGAGCTACATTTTGCTGAAGAAACCAGAGCCCTAGCTATCACCGTTCAAAAGATACAGCCTCTCAAAGAAGACCCAATATATGTCAACTTTGACCCATCTGCGGTCGATATTTAGCGAGATATTGGCAATTTTGTGTTTTCAAATGAAAATTTTCGGAAATGGGTTTTGAAAAAGTCGATGTAGAGCGTATTGAGAGCTACATTTTGCTGAAGAAACCAGAGCCCTAGCTATCACCGTTCAAAAGATACAGCCTCTCAAAGAAGACCCAATATATGTCAACCATCTGCGGTCGATATTGGCAATTTTGTGTTTTCAAATGAAAATTTTCGGAAATGGGTTTTGAAAAAGTCGATGTAGAGCGTATTGAGAGCTACATTTTGCTGAAGAAACCAGAGCCCTAGCTATCACAGTTCAAAAGATACAGCCTCTCAAAGAAGACCCAATATATGTCAACTTTGACCCATCTGCGGTCGATATTTAGCGAGATATTGGCAATTTTGTGTTTTCAAATGAAAATTTTCGGAAATGGGTTTTGAAAAAGTCGATGTAGATCGTATTGAGAGCTACATTTTGCTGAAGAAACCAGAGCCCTAGCTATCACCGTTCAAAAGATACAGCCTCTCAAAGAAGACCCAATATATGTCAACTTTGACCCATCTGCGGTCGATATTTAGCGAGATATTGGCAATTTTGTGTTTTCAAATGAAAATTTTCGGAAATGGGTTTTGAAAAAGTCGATGTAGAGCGTATTGAGAGCTACATTTTGCTGAAGAAACCAGAGCCCTAGCTATCACCGTTCAAAAGATACAGCCTCTCAAAGAAGACGCAATATATGTCAACTTTGCCCCATCTGCGGTCGATATTTAGCTAGATATTGGCAATTTTGTGTTTTCAAATGAAAATTTTCGGAAATGGGTTTTGAAAAAGTCGATGTAGATCGTATTGAGAGCTACATTTTGCTGAAGAAACCAGAGCCCTAGCTATCACCGTTCAAAAGATACAGCCTCTCAAAGAAGACCCAATATATGTCAACTTTGACCCATCTGCGGTCGATATTTAGCGAGATATTGGCAATTTTGTGTTTTCAAATGAAAATTTTCGGAAATGGGTTTTGAAAAAGTCGATGTAGAGCGTATTGAGAGCTGTATCTTAGATCGTATTGAGAGCTACATTTTGCTGAAGAAACCAGAGCCCTAGCTATCACCGTTCAAAAGATACAGCCTCTCAAAGAAGACCCAATATATGTCAACTTTGACCCATCTGCGGTCGATATTTAGCGAGATATTGGCAATTTTGTGTTTTCAAATGAAAATTTTCGGAAATGGGTTTTGAAAAAGTCGATGTAGATCGTATTGAGAGCTACATTTTGCTGAAGAAACCAGAGCCCTAGCTATCACCGTTCAAAAGATACAGCCTCTCAAAGAAGACCCAATATATGTCAACTTTGACCCATCTGCGGTCGATATTTAGCGAGATATTGGCAATTTTGTGTTTTCAAATGAAAATTTTCGGAAATGGGTTTTGAAAAAGTCGATGTAGATCGTATTGAGAGCTACATTTTGCTGAAGAAACCAGAGCCCTAGCTATCACCGTTCAAAAGATACAGCCTCTCAAAGAAGACCCAATATATGTCAACTTTGACCCATCTGCGGTCGATATTTAGCGAGATATTGGCAATTTTGTGTTTTCAAATGAAAATTTTCGGAAATGGGTTTTGAAAAAGTCGATGTAGATCGTATTGAGAGCTACATTTTGCTGAAGAAACCAGAGCCCTAGCTATCACCGTTCAAAAGATACAGCCTCTCAAAGAAGACCCAATATATGTCAACTTTGACCCATCTGCGGTCGATATTTAGCGAGATATTGGCAATTTTGTGTTTTCAAATGAAAATTTTCGGAAATGGGTTTTGAAAAAGTCGATGTAGAGCGTATTGAGAGCTACATTTTGCTGAAGAAACCAGAGCCCTAGCTATCACCGTTCAAAAGATACAGCCTCTCAAAGAAGACCCAATATATGTCAACCATCTGCGGTCGATATTTAGCGAGATATTGGCAATTTTGTGTTTTCAAATGAAAATTTTCGGAAATGGGTTTTGAAAAAGTCGATGTAGAGCGTATTGAGAGCTACATTTTGCTGAAGAAACCAGAGCCCTAGCTATCACCGTTCAAAAGATACAGCCTCTCAAAGAAGACCCAATATATGTCAACTTTGACCCATCTGCGGTCGATATTTAGCGAGATATTGGCAATTTTGTGTTTTCAAATGAAAATTTTCGGAAATGGGTTTTGAAAAAGTCGATGTAGATCGTATTGAGAGCTACATTTTGCTGAAGAAACCAGAGCCCTAGCTATCACCGTTCAAAAGATACAGCCTCTCAAAGAAGACCCAATATATGTCAACTTTGACCCATCTGCGGTCGATATTTAGCGAGATATTGGCAATTTTGTGTTTTCAAATGAAAATTTTCGGAAATGGGTTTTGAAAAAGTCGATGTAGAGCGTATTGAGAGCTACATTTTGCTGAAGAAACCAGAGCCCTAGCTATCACCGTTCAAAAGATACAGCCTCTCAAAGAAGACCCAATATATGTCAACCATCTGCGGTCGATATTTAGCGAGATATTGGCAATTTTGTGTTTTCAAATGAAAATTTTCGGAAATGGGTTTTGAAAAAGTCGATGTAGAGCGTATTGAGAGCTACATTTTGCTGAAGAAACCAGAGCCCTAGCTATCACCGTTCAAAAGATACAGCCTCTCAAAGAAGACCCAATATATGTCAACTTTGACCCATCTGCGGTCGATATTTAGCGAGATATTGGCAATTTTGTGTTTTCAAATGAAAATTTTCGGAAATGGGTTTTGAAAAAGTCGATGTAGATCGTATTGAGAGCTACATTTTGCTGAAGAAACCAGAGCCCTAGCTATCACCGTTCAAAAGATACAGCCTCTCAAAGAAGACCCAATATATGTCAACTTTGACCCATCTGCGGTCGATATTTAGCGAGATATTGGCAATTTTGTGTTTTCAAATGAAAATTTTCGGAAATGGGTTTTGAAAAAGTCGATGTAGATCGTATTGAGAGCTACATTTTGCTGAAGAAACCAGAGCCCTAGCTATCACCGTTCAAAAGATACAGCCTCTCAAAGAAGACCCAATATATGTCAACTTTGACCCATCTGCGGTCGATATTTAGCGAGATATTGGCAATTTTGTGTTTTCAAATGAAAATTTTCGGAAATGGGTTTTGAAAAAGTCGATGTAGAGCGTATTGAGAGCTGTATCTTAGATCGTATTGAGAGCTACATTTTGCTGAAGAAACCAGAGCCCTAGCTATCACCGTTCAAAAGATACAGCCTCTCAAAGAAGACCCAATATATGTCAACTTTGACCCATCTGCGGTCGATATTTAGCGAGATATTGGCAATTTTGTGTTTTCAAATGAAAATTTTCGGAAATGGGTTTTGAAAAAGTCGATGTAGATCGTATTGAGAGCTACATTTTGCTGAAGAAACCAGAGCCCTAGCTATCACCGTTCAAAAGATACAGCCTCTCAAAGAAGACCCAATATATGTCAACTTTGACCCATCTGCGGTCGATATTTAGCGAGATATTGGCAATTTTGTGTTTTCAAATGAAAATTTTCGGAAATGGGTTTTGAAAAAGTCGATGTAGATCGTATTGAGAGCTACATTTTGCTGAAGAAACCAGAGCCCTAGCTATCACCGTTCAAAAGATACAGCCTCTCAAAGAAGACCCAATATATGTCAACTTTGACCCATCTGCGGTCGATATTTAGCGAGATATTGGCAATTTTGTGTTTTCAAATGAAAATTTTCGGAAATGGGTTTTGAAAAAGTCGATGTAGAGCGTATTGAGAGCTACATTTTGCTGAAGAAACCAGAGCCCTAGCTATCACCGTTCAAAAGATACAGCCTCTCAAAGAAGACCCAATATATGTCAACCATCTGCGGTCGATATTTAGCGAGATATTGGCAATTTTGTGTTTTCAAATGAAAATTTTCGGAAATGGGTTTTGAAAAAGTCGATGTAGAGCGTATTGAGAGCTACATTTTGCTGAAGAAACCAGAGCCCTAGCTATCACCGTTCAAAAGATACAGCCTCTCAAAGAAGACCCAATATATGTCAACTTTGACCCATCTGCGGTCGATATTTAGCGAGATATTGGCAATTTTGTGTTTTCAAATGAAAATTTTCGGAAATGGGTTTTGAAAAAGTCGATGTAGATCGTATTGAGAGCTACATTTTGCTGAAGAAACCAGAGCCCTAGCTATCACCGTTCAAAAGATACAGCCTCTCAAAGAAGACCCAATATATGTCAACTTTGACCCATCTGCGGTCGATATTTAGCGAGATATTGGCAATTTTGTGTTTTCAAATGAAAATTTTCGGAAATGGGTTTTGAAAAAGTCGATGTAGAGCGTATTGAGAGCTACATTTTGCTGAAGAAACCAGAGCCCTAGCTATCACCGTTCAAAAGATACAGCCTCTCAAAGAAGACCCAATATATGTCAACTTTGACCCATCTGCGGTCGATATTTAGCGAGATATTGGCAATTTTGTGTTTTCAAATGAAAATTTTCGGAAATGGGTTTTGAAAAAGTCGATGTAGAGCGTATTGAGAGCTACATTTTGCTGAAGAAACCAGAGCCCTAGCTATCACCGTTCAAAAGATACAGCCTCTCAAAGAAGACCCAATATATGTCAACTTTGACCCATCTGCGGTCGATATTTAGCGAGATATTGGCAATTTTGTGTTTTCAAATGAAAATTTTCGGAAATGGGTTTTGAAAAAGTCGATGTAGATCGTATTGAGAGCTACATTTTGCTGAAGAAACCAGAGCCCTAGCTATCACCGTTCAAAAGATACAGCCTCTCAAAGAAGACCCAATATATGTCAACTTTGACCCATCTGCGGTCGATATTTAGCGAGATATTGGCAATTTTGTGTTTTCAAATGAAAATTTTCGGAAATGGGTTTTGAAAAAGTCGATGTAGATCGTATTGAGAGCTACATTTTGCTGAAGAAACCAGAGCCCTAGCTATCACCGTTCAAAAGATACAGCCTCTCAAAGGAGACCCAATATATGCCAACTTTGACCCATCTGCGGTCGATATTGGCAATTTTGTGTTTTCAAATGAAAATTTTCGGAAATGGGTTTTGAAAAAGTCGATGTAGAGCGTATTGAGAGCTACATTTTGCTGAAGAAACCAGAGCCCTAGCTATCACCGTTCAAAAGATACAGCCTCTCAAAGAAGACCCAATATATGTCAACTTTGACCCATCTGCGGTCGATATTTAGCGAGATATTGGCAATTTTGTGTTTTCAAATGAAAATTTTCGGAAATGGGTTTTGAAAAAGTCGATGTAGAGCGTATTGAGAGCTGTATCTTAGATCGTATTGAGAGCTACATTTTGCTGAAGAAACCAGAGCCCTAGCTATCACCGTTCAAAAGATACAGCCTCTCAAAGAAGACCCAATATATGTCAACTTTGACCCATCTGCGGTCGATATTTAGCGAGATATTGGCAATTTTGTGTTTTCAAATGAAAATTTTCGGAAATGGGTTTTGAAAAAGTCGATGTAGATCGTATTGAGAGCTACATTTTGCTGAAGAAACCAGAGCCCTAGCTATCACCGTTCAAAAGATACAGCCTCTCAAAGGAGACCCAATATATGCCAACTTTGACCCATCTGCGGTCGATATTGGCAATTTTGTGTTTTCAAATGAAAATTTTCGGAAATGGGTTTTGAAAAAGTCGATGTAGAGCGTATTGAGAGCTACATTTTGCTGAAGAAACCAGAGCCCTAGCTATCACCGTTCAAAAGATACAGCCTCTCAAAGAAGACCCAATATATGTCAACTTTGACCCATCTGCGGTCGATATTTAGCGAGATATTGGCAATTTTGTGTTTTCAAATGAAAATTTTCGGAAATGGGTTTTGAAAAAGTCGATGTAGATCGTATTGAGAGCTACATTTTGCTGAAGAAACCAGAGCCCTAGCTATCACCGTTCAAAAGATACAGCCTCTCAAAGAAGACCCAATATATGTCAACTTTGACCCATCTGCGGTCGATATTTAGCGAGATATTGGCAATTTTGTGTTTTCAAATGAAAATTTTCGGAAATGGGTTTTGAAAAAGTCGATGTAGATCGTATTGAGAGCTACATTTTGCTGAAGAAACCAGAGCCCTAGCTATCACCGTTCAAAAGATACAGCCTCTCAAAGAAGACCCAATATATGTCAACTTTGACCCATCTGCGGTCGATATTTAGCGAGATATTGGCAATTTTGTGTTTTCAAATGAAAATTTTCGGAAATGGGTTTTGAAAAAGTCGATGTAGATCGTATTGAGAGCTACATTTTGCTGAAGAAACCAGAGCCCTAGCTATCACCGTTCAAAAGATACAGCCTCTCAAAGAAGACCCAATATATGTCAACTTTGACCCATCTGCGGTCGATATTTAGCGAGATATTGGCAATTTTGTGTTTTCAAATGAAAATTTTCGGAAATGGGTTTTGAAAAAGTCGATGTAGAGCGTATTGAGAGCTACATTTTGCTGAAGAAACCAGAGCCCTAGCTATCACCGTTCAAAAGATACAGCCTCTCAAAGAAGACCCAATATATGTCAACCATCTGCGGTCGATATTTAGCGAGATATTGGCAATTTTGTGTTTTCAAATGAAAATTTTCGGAAATGGGTTTTGAAAAAGTCGATGTAGAGCGTATTGAGAGCTACATTTTGCTGAAGAAACCAGAGCCCTAGCTATCACCGTTCAAAAGATACAGCCTCTCAAAGAAGACCCAATATATGTCAACTTTGACCCATCTGCGGTCGATATTTAGCGAGATATTGGCAATTTTGTGTTTTCAAATGAAAATTTTCGGAAATGGGTTTTGAAAAAGTCGATGTAGATCGTATTGAGAGCTACATTTTGCTGAAGAAACCAGAGCCCTAGCTATCACCGTTCAAAAGATACAGCCTCTCAAAGGAGACCCAATATATGCCAACTTTGACCCATCTGCGGTCGATATTGGCAATTTTGTGTTTTCAAATGAAAATTTTCGGAAATGGGTTTTGAAAAAGTCGATGTAGAGCGTATTGAGAGCTACATTTTGCTGAAGAAACCAGAGCCCTAGCTATCACCGTTCAAAAGATACAGCCTCTCAAAGAAGACCCAATATATGTCAACTTTGACCCATCTGCGGTCGATATTTAGCGAGATATTGGCAATTTTGTGTTTTCAAATGAAAATTTTCGGAAATGGGTTTTGAAAAAGTCGATGTAGATCGTATTGAGAGCTACATTTTGCTGAAGAAACCAGAGCCCTAGCTATCACCGTTCAAAAGATACAGCCTCTCAAAGAAGACCCAATATATGTCAACTTTGACCCATCTGCGGTCGATATTTAGCGAGATATTGGCAATTTTGTGTTTTCAAATGAAAATTTTCGGAAATGGGTTTTGAAAAAGTCGATGTAGATCGTATTGAGAGCTACATTTTGCTGAAGAAACCAGAGCCCTAGCTATCACCGTTCAAAAGATACAGCCTCTCAAAGAAGACCCAATATATGTCAACTTTGACCCATCTGCGGTCGATATTTAGCGAGATATTGGCAATTTTGTGTTTTCAAATGAAAATTTTCGGAAATGGGTTTTGAAAAAGTCGATGTAGATCGTATTGAGAGCTACATTTTGCTGAAGAAACCAGAGCCCTAGCTATCACCGTTCAAAAGATACAGCCTCTCAAAGAAGACCCAATATATGTCAACTTTGACCCATCTGCGGTCGATATTTAGCGAGATATTGGCAATTTTGTGTTTTCAAATGAAAATTTTCGGAAATGGGTTTTGAAAAAGTCGATGTAGAGCGTATTGAGAGCTACATTTTGCTGAAGAAACCAGAGCCCTAGCTATCACCGTTCAAAAGATACAGCCTCTCAAAGAAGACCCAATATATGTCAACCATCTGCGGTCGATATTTAGCGAGATATTGGCAATTTTGTGTTTTCAAATGAAAATTTTCGGAAATGGGTTTTGAAAAAGTCGATGTAGAGCGTATTGAGAGCTACATTTTGCTGAAGAAACCAGAGCCCTAGCTATCACCGTTCAAAAGATACAGCCTCTCAAAGAAGACCCAATATATGTCAACTTTGACCCATCTGCGGTCGATATTTAGCGAGATATTGGCAATTTTGTGTTTTCAAATGAAAATTTTCGGAAATGGGTTTTGAAAAAGTCGATGTAGATCGTATTGAGAGCTACATTTTGCTGAAGAAACCAGAGCCCTAGCTATCACCGTTCAAAAGATACAGCCTCTCAAAGAAGACCCAATATATGTCAACTTTGACCCATCTGCGGTGGATATTTAGCGAGATATTGGCAATTTTGTGTTTTCAAATGAAAATTTTCGGAAATGGGTTTTGAAAAAGTCGATGTAGATCGTATTGAGAGCTACATTTTGCTGAAGAAACCAGAGCCCTAGCTATCACCGTTCAAAAGATACAGCCTCTCAAAGAAGACCCAATATATGTCAACTTTGACCCATCTGCGGTCGATATTTAGCGAGATATTGGCAATTTTGTGTTTTCAAATGAAAATTTTCGGAAATGGGTTTTGAAAAAGTCGATGTAGAGCGTATTGAGAGCTGTATCTTAGATCGTATTGAGAGCTACATTTTGCTGAAGAAACCAGAGCCCTAGCTATCACCGTTCAAAAGATACAGCCTCTCAAAGAAGACCCAATATATGTCAACTTTGACCCATCTGCGGTCGATATTTAGCGAGATATTGGCAATTTTGTGTTTTCAAATGAAAATTTTCGGAAATGGGTTTTGAAAAAGTCGATGTAGATCGTATTGAGAGCTACATTTTGCTGAAGAAACCAGAGCCCTAGCTATCACCGTTCAAAAGATACAGCCTCTCAAAGAAGACCCAATATATGTCAACTTTGACCCATCTGCGGTCGATATTTAGCGAGATATTGGCAATTTTGTGTTTTCAAATGAAAATTTTCGGAAATGGGTTTTGAAAAAGTCGATGTAGATCGTATTGAGAGCTACATTTTGCTGAAGAAACCAGAGCCCTAGCTATCACCGTTCAAAAGATACAGCCTCTCAAAGAAGACCCAATATATGTCAACTTTGACCCATCTGCGGTCGATATTTAGCGAGATATTGGCAATTTTGTGTTTTCAAATGAAAATTTTCGGAAATGGGTTTTGAAAAAGTCGATGTAGAGCGTATTGAGAGCTACATTTTGCTGAAGAAACCAGAGCCCTAGCTATCACCGTTCAAAAGATACAGCCTCTCAAAGAAGACCCAATATATGTCAACCATCTGCGGTCGATATTTAGCGAGATATTGGCAATTTTGTGTTTTCAAATGAAAATTTTCGGAAATGGGTTTTGAAAAAGTCGATGTAGAGCGTATTGAGAGCTACATTTTGCTGAAGAAACCAGAGCCCTAGCTATCACCGTTCAAAAGATACAGCCTCTCAAAGAAGACCCAATATATGTCAACTTTGACCCATCTGCGGTCGATATTTAGCGAGATATTGGCAATTTTGTGTTTTCAAATGAAAATTTTCGGAAATGGGTTTTGAAAAAGTCGATGTAGATCGTATTGAGAGCTACATTTTGCTGAAGAAACCAGAGCCCTAGCTATCACCGTTCAAAAGATACAGCCTCTCAAAGAAGACCCAATATATGTCAACTTTGACCCATCTGCGGTCGATATTTAGCGAGATATTGGCAATTTTGTGTTTTCAAATGAAAATTTTCGGAAATGGGTTTTGAAAAAGTCGATGTAGAGCGTATTGAGAGCTACATTTTGCTGAAGAAACCAGAGCCCTAGCTATCACCGTTCAAAAGATACAGCCTCTCAAAGAAGACCCAATATATGTCAACTTTGACCCATCTGCGGTCGATATTTAGCGAGATATTGGCAATTTTGTGTTTTCAAATGAAAATTTTCGGAAATGGGTTTTGAAAAAGTCGATGTAGAGCGTATTGAGAGCTACATTTTGCTGAAGAAACCAGAGCCCTAGCTATCACCGTTCAAAAGATACAGCCTCTCAAAGAAGACCCAATATATGTCAACTTTGACCCATCTGCGGTCGATATTTAGCGAGATATTGGCAATTTTGTGTTTTCAAATGAAAATTTTCGGAAATGGGTTTTGAAAAAGTCGATGTAGATCGTATTGAGAGCTACATTTTGCTGAAGAAACCAGAGCCCTAGCTATCACCGTTCAAAAGATACAGCCTCTCAAAGAAGACCCAATATATGTCAACTTTGACCCATCTGCGGTCGATATTTAGCGAGATATTGGCAATTTTGTGTTTTCAAATGAAAATTTTCGGAAATGGGTTTTGAAAAAGTCGATGTAGATCGTATTGAGAGCTACATTTTGCTGAAGAAACCAGAGCCCTAGCTATCACCGTTCAAAAGATACAGCCTCTCAAAGGAGACCCAATATATGCCAACTTTGACCCATCTGCGGTCGATATTGGCAATTTTGTGTTTTCAAATGAAAATTTTCGGAAATGGGTTTTGAAAAAGTCGATGTAGAGCGTATTGAGAGCTACATTTTGCTGAAGAAACCAGAGCCCTAGCTATCACCGTTCAAAAGATACAGCCTCTCAAAGAAGACCCAATATATGTCAACTTTGACCCATCTGCGGTCGATATTTAGCGAGATATTGGCAATTTTGTGTTTTCAAATGAAAATTTTCGGAAATGGGTTTTGAAAAAGTCGATGTAGAGCGTATTGAGAGCTGTATCTTAGATCGTATTGAGAGCTACATTTTGCTGAAGAAACCAGAGCCCTAGCTATCACCGTTCAAAAGATACAGCCTCTCAAAGAAGACCCAATATATGTCAACTTTGACCCATCTGCGGTCGATATTTAGCGAGATATTGGCAATTTTGTGTTTTCAAATGAAAATTTTCGGAAATGGGTTTTGAAAAAGTCGATGTAGATCGTATTGAGAGCTACATTTTGCTGAAGAAACCAGAGCCCTAGCTATCACCGTTCAAAAGATACAGCCTCTCAAAGGAGACCCAATATATGCCAACTTTGACCCATCTGCGGTCGATATTGGCAATTTTGTGTTTTCAAATGAAAATTTTCGGAAATGGGTTTTGAAAAAGTCGATGTAGAGCGTATTGAGAGCTACATTTTGCTGAAGAAACCAGAGCCCTAGCTATCACCGTTCAAAAGATACAGCCTCTCAAAGAAGACCCAATATATGTCAACTTTGACCCATCTGCGGTCGATATTTAGCGAGATATTGGCAATTTTGTGTTTTCAAATGAAAATTTTCGGAAATGGGTTTTGAAAAAGTCGATGTAGAGCGTATTAAGAGCTGTATCTTAGATCGTATTGAGAGCTACATTTTGCTGAAGAAACCAGAGCCCTAGCTATCACCGTTCAAAAGATACAGCCTCTCAAAGAAGACCCAATATATGTCAACTTTGACCCATCTGCGGTCGATATTTAGCGAGATATTGGCAATTTTGTGTTTTCAAATGAAAATTTTCGGAAATGGGTTTTGAAAAAGTCGATGTAGATCGTATTGAGAGCTACATTTTGCTGAAGAAACCAGAGCCCTAGCTATCACCGTTCAAAAGATACAGCCTCTCAAAGAAGACCCAATATATGTCAACTTTGACCCATCTGCGGTCGATATTTAGCGAGATATTGGCAATTTTGTGTTTTCAAATGAAAATTTTCGGAAATGGGTTTTGAAAAAGTCGATGTAGAGCGTATTGAGAGCTACATTTTGCTGAAGAAACCAGAGCCCTAGCTATCACCGTTCAAAAGATACAGCCTCTCAAAGAAGACCCAATATATGTCAACCATCTGCGGTCGATATTGGCAATTTTGTGTTTTCAAATGAAAATTTTCGGAAATGGGTTTTGAAAAAGTCGATGTAGAGCGTATTGAGAGCTACATTTTGCTGAAGAAACCAGAGCCCTAGCTATCACAGTTCAAAAGATACAGCCTCTCAAAGAAGACCCAATATATGTCAACTTTGACCCATCTGCGGTCGATATTTAGCGAGATATTGGCAATTTTGTGTTTTCAAATGAAAATTTTCGGAAATGGGTTTTGAAAAAGTCGATGTAGATCGTATTGAGAGCTACATTTTGCTGAAGAAACCAGAGCCCTAGCTATCACCGTTCAAAAGATACAGCCTCTCAAAGAAGACCCAATATATGTCAACTTTGACCCATCTGCGGTCGATATTTAGCGAGATATTGGCAATTTTGTGTTTTCAAATGAAAATTTTCGGAAATGGGTTTTGAAAAAGTCGATGTAGAGCGTATTGAGAGCTACATTTTGCTGAAGAAACCAGAGCCCTAGCTATCACCGTTCAAAAGATACAGCCTCTCAAAGAAGACGCAATATATGTCAACTTTGCCCCATCTGCGGTCGATATTTAGCTAGATATTGGCAATTTTGTGTTTTCAAATGAAAATTTTCGGAAATGGGTTTTGAAAAAGTCGATGTAGATCGTATTGAGAGCTACATTTTGCTGAAGAAACCAGAGCCCTAGCTATCACCGTTCAAAAGATACAGCCTCTCAAAGAAGACCCAATATATGTCAACTTTGACCCATCTGCGGTCGATATTTAGCGAGATATTGGCAATTTTGTGTTTTCAAATGAAAATTTTCGGAAATGGGTTTTGAAAAAGTCGATGTAGAGCGTATTGAGAGCTGTATCTTAGATCGTATTGAGAGCTACATTTTGCTGAAGAAACCAGAGCCCTAGCTATCACCGTTCAAAAGATACAGCCTCTCAAAGAAGACCCAATATATGTCAACTTTGACCCATCTGCGGTCGATATTTAGCGAGATATTGGCAATTTTGTGTTTTCAAATGAAAATTTTCGGAAATGGGTTTTGAAAAAGTCGATGTAGATCGTATTGAGAGCTACATTTTGCTGAAGAAACCAGAGCCCTAGCTATCACCGTTCAAAAGATACAGCCTCTCAAAGAAGACCCAATATATGTCAACTTTGACCCATCTGCGGTCGATATTTAGCGAGATATTGGCAATTTTGTGTTTTCAAATGAAAATTTTCGGAAATGGGTTTTGAAAAAGTCGATGTAGATCGTATTGAGAGCTACATTTTGCTGAAGAAACCAGAGCCCTAGCTATCACCGTTCAAAAGATACAGCCTCTCAAAGAAGACCCAATATATGTCAACTTTGACCCATCTGCGGTCGATATTTAGCGAGATATTGGCAATTTTGTGTTTTCAAATGAAAATTTTCGGAAATGGGTTTTGAAAAAGTCGATGTAGATCGTATTGAGAGCTACATTTTGCTGAAGAAACCAGAGCCCTAGCTATCACCGTTCAAAAGATACAGCCTCTCAAAGAAGACCCAATATATGTCAACCATCTGCGGTCGATATTTAGCGAGATATTGGCAATTTTGTGTTTTCAAATGAAAATTTTCGGAAATGGGTTTTGAAAAAGTCGATGTAGAGCGTATTGAGAGCTACATTTTGCTGAAGAAACCAGAGCCCTAGCTATCACCGTTCAAAAGATACAGCCTCTCAAAGAAGACCCAATATATGTCAACTTTGACCCATCTGCGGTCGATATTTAGCGAGATATTGGCAATTTTGTGTTTTCAAATGAAAATTTTCGGAAATGGGTTTTGAAAAAGTCGATGTAGATCGTATTGAGAGCTACATTTTGCTGAAGAAACCAGAGCCCTAGCTATCACCGTTCAAAAGATACAGCCTCTCAAAGAAGACCCAATATATGTCAACTTTGACCCATCTGCGGTCGATATTTAGCGAGATATTGGCAATTTTGTGTTTTCAAATGAAAATTTTCGGAAATGGGTTTTGAAAAAGTCGATGTAGATCGTATTGAGAGCTACATTTTGCTGAAGAAACCAGAGCCCTAGCTATCACCGTTCAAAAGATACAGCCTCTCAAAGAAGACCCAATATATGTCAACTTTGACCCATCTGCGGTCGATATTTAGCGAGATATTGGCAATTTTGTGTTTTCAAATGAAAATTTTCGGAAATGGGTTTTGAAAAAGTCGATGTAGAGCGTATTGAGAGCTGTATCTTAGATCGTATTGAGAGCTACATTTTGCTGAAGAAACCAGAGCCCTAGCTATCACCGTTCAAAAGATACAGCCTCTCAAAGAAGACCCAATATATGTCAACTTTGACCCATCTGCGGTCGATATTTAGCGAGATATTGGCAATTTTGTGTTTTCAAATGAAAATTTTCGGAAATGGGTTTTGAAAAAGTCGATGTAGATCGTATTGAGAGCTACATTTTGCTGAAGAAACCAGAGCCCTAGCTATCACCGTTCAAAAGATACAGCCTCTCAAAGAAGACCCAATATATGTCAACTTTGACCCATCTGCGGTCGATATTTAGCGAGATATTGGCAATTTTGTGTTTTCAAATGAAAATTTTCGGAAATGGGTTTTGAAAAAGTCGATGTAGATCGTATTGAGAGCTACATTTTGCTGAAGAAACCAGAGCCCTAGCTATCACCGTTCAAAAGATACAGCCTCTCAAAGAAGACCCAATATATGTCAACTTTGACCCATCTGCGGTCGATATTTAGCGAGATATTGGCAATTTTGTGTTTTCAAATGAAAATTTTCGGAAATGGGTTTTGAAAAAGTCGATGTAGAGCGTATTGAGAGCTACATTTTGCTGAAGAAACCAGAGCCCTAGCTATCACCGTTCAAAAGATACAGCCTCTCAAAGAAGACCCAATATATGTCAACCATCTGCGGTCGATATTTAGCGAGATATTGGCAATTTTGTGTTTTCAAATGAAAATTTTCGGAAATGGGTTTTGAAAAAGTCGATGTAGAGCGTATTGAGAGCTACATTTTGCTGAAGAAACCAGAGCCCTAGCTATCACCGTTCAAAAGATACAGCCTCTCAAAGAAGACCCAATATATGTCAACTTTGACCCATCTGCGGTCGATATTTAGCGAGATATTGGCAATTTTGTGTTTTCAAATGAAAATTTTCGGAAATGGGTTTTGAAAAAGTCGATGTAGATCGTATTGAGAGCTACATTTTGCTGAAGAAACCAGAGCCCTAGCTATCACCGTTCAAAAGATACAGCCTCTCAAAGAAGACCCAATATATGTGAACTTTGACCCATCTGCGGTCGATATTTAGCGAGATATTGGCAATTTTGTGTTTTCAAATGAAAATTTTCGGAAATGGGTTTTGAAAAAGTCGATGTAGAGCGTATTGAGAGCTACATTTTGCTGAAGAAACCAGAGCCCTAGCTATCACCGTTCAAAAGATACAGCCTCTCAAAGAAGACCCAATATATGTCAACTTTGACCCATCTGCGGTCGATATTTAGTGAGATATTGGCAATTTTGTGTTTTCAAATGAAAATTTTCGGAAATGGGTTTTGAAAAAGTCGATGTAGATCGTATTGAGAGCTACATTTTGCTGAAGAAACCAGAGCCCTAGCTATCACCGTTCAAAAGATACAGCCTCTCAAAGAAGACCCAATATATGTCAACTTTGACCCATCTGCGGTCGATATTTAGCGAGATATTGGCAATTTTGTGTCTTCAAATGAAAATTTTCGGAAATGGGTTTTGAAAAAGTCGATGTAGAGCGTATTGAGAGCTACATTTTGCTGAAGAAACCAGAGCCCTAGCTATCACCGTTCAAAAGATACAGCCTCTCAAAGAAGACCCAATATATGTCAACCATCTGCGGTCGATATTTAGCGAGATATTGGCAATTTTGTGTTTTCAAATGAAAATTTTCGGAAATGGGTTTTGAAAAAGTCGATGTAGAGCGTATTGAGAGCTACATTTTGCTGAAGAAACCAGAGCCCTAGCTATCACCGTTCAAAAGATACAGCCTCTCAAAGAAGACCCAATATATGTCAACTTTGACCCATCTGCGGTCGATATTTAGCGAGATATTGGCAATTTTGTGTTTTCAAATGAAAATTTTCGGAAATGGGTTTTGAAAAAGTCGATGTAGAGCGTATTGAGAGCTACATTTTGCTGAAGAAACCAGAGCCCTAGCTATCACCGTTCAAAAGATACAGCCTCTCAAAGAAGACCCAATATATGTCAACTTTGACCCATCTGCGGTCGATATTTAGCGAGATATTGGCAATTTTGTGTTTTCAAATGAAAATTTTCGGAAATGGGTTTTGAAAAAGTCGATGTAGATCGTATTGAGAGCTACATTTTGCTGAAGAAACCAGAGCCCTAGCTATCACCGTTCAAAAGATACAGCCTCTCAAAGAAGACCCAATATATGTCAACTTTGACCCATCTGCGGTCGATATTTAGCGAGATATTGGCAATTTTGTGTCTTCAAATGAAAATTTTCGGAAATGGGTTTTGAAAAAGTCGATGTAGAGCGTATTGAGAGCTACATTTTGCTGAAGAAACCAGAGCCCTAGCTATCACCGTTCAAAAGATACAGCCTCTCAAAGAAGACCCAATATATGTCAACTTTGACCCATCTGCGGTCGATATTTAGCGAGATATTGGCAATTTTGTGTTTTCAAATGAAAATTTTCGGAAATGGGTTTTGAAAAAGTCGATGTAGAGCGTATTGAGAGCTACATTTTGCTGAAGAAACCAGAGCCCTAGCTATCACCGTTCAAAAGATACAGCCTCTCAAAGAAGACCCAATATATGTCAACTTTGACCCATCTGCGGTCGATATTTAGCGAGATATTGGCAATTTTGTGTTTTCAAATGAAAATTTTCGGAAATGGGTTTTGAAAAAGTCGATGTAGATCGTATTGAGAGCTACATTTTGCTGAAGAAACCAGAGCCCTAGCTATCACCGTTCAAAAGATACAGCCTCTCAAAGAAGACCCAATATATGTCAACCATCTGCGGTCGATATTTAGCGAGATATTGGCAATTTTGTGTTTTCAAATGAAAATTTTCGGAAATGGGTTTTGAAAAAGTCGATGTAGAGCGTATTGAGAGCTACATTTTCCTCAAGAAACCAGAGCCCTAGCTATCACCGTTCAAAAGATACAGCCTCTCAAAGAAGACCCAATATATGTCAACTTTGACCCATCTGCGGTCGATATTTAGCGAGATATTGGCAATTTTGTGTCTTCAAATGAAAATTTTCGGAAATGGGTTTTGAAAAAGTCGATGTAGAGCGTATTGGGAGCTACATTTTGCTGAAGAAACCAGAGCCCTAGCTATCACCGTTCAAAAGATACAGCCTCTCAAAGAAGACCCAATATATGTCAACTTTGACCCATCTGCGGTCGATATTTAGCGAGATATTGGCAATTTTGTGTTTTCAAATGAAAATTTTCGGAAATGGGTTTTGAAAAAGTCGATGTAGAGCGTATTGAGAGCTACATTTTGCTGAAGAAACCAGAGCCCTAGCTATCACCGTTCAAAAGATACAGCCTCTCAAAGAAGACCCAATATATGTCAACCATCTGCGGTCGATATTTAGCGAGATATTGGCAATTTTGTGTTTTCAAATGAAAATTTTCGGAAATGGGTTTTGAAAAAGTCGATGTAGAGCGTATTGAGAGCTACATTTTCCTCAAGAAACCAGAGCCCTAGCTATCACCGTTCAAAAGATACAGCCTCTCAAAGAAGACCCAATATATGTCAACTTTGACACATCTGTCGATGTAGATCGTATTGAGAGCTACATTTTGCTGAAGAAACCAGAGCCCTAGCTATCACCGTTCAAAAGATACAGCCTCTCAAAGAAGACCCAATATATGTCAACTTTGACCCATCTGCGGTCGATATTTAGCGAGATATTGGCAATTTTGTGTTTTCAAATGAAAATTTTCGGAAATGGGTTTTGAAAAAGTCGATGTAGAGCGTATTGAGAGCTACATTTTGCTGAAGAAACCAGAGCCCTAGCTATCACCGTTCAAAAGATACAGCCTCTCAAAGAAGACGCAATATATGTCAACTTTGCCCCATCTGCGGTCGATATTTAGCTAGATATTGGCAATTTTGTGTTTTCAAATGAAAATTTTCGGAAATGGGTTTTGAAAAAGTCGATGTAGATCGTATTGAGAGCTACATTTTGCTGAAGAAACCAGAGCCCTAGCTATCACCGTTCAAAAGATACAGCCTCCAAAGAAGACGCAATATATGTCAACTTTGACCCATCTGCGGTCGATATTTAGCGAGATATTGGCAATTTTGTGTTTTCAAATGAAAATTTTCGGAAATGGGTTTTGAAAAAGTCGATGTAGAGCGTATTGAGAGCTACATTTTCCTCAAGAAACCAGAGCCCTAGCTATCACCGTTCAAAAGATACAGCCTCTCAAAGAAGACCCAATATATGTCAACTTTGACCCATCTGTCGATGTAGATCGTATTGAGAGCTACATTTTGCTGAAGAAACCAGAGCCCTAGCTATCACCGTTCAAAAGATACAGCCTCTCAAAGAAGACCCAATATATGTCAACTTTGACCCATCTGCGGTCGATATTTAGCGAGATATTGGCAATTTTGTGTCTTCAAATGAAAATTTTCGGAAATGGGTTTTGAAAAAGTCGATGTAGAGCGTATTGAGAGCTACATTTTGCTGAAGAAACCAGAGCCCTAGCTATCACCGTTCAAAAGATACAGCCTCTCAAAGAAGACCCAATATATGTCAACTTTGACCCATCTGCGGTCGATATTTAGCGAGATATTGGCAATTTTGTGTTTTCAAATGAAAATTTTCGGAAATGGGTTTTGAAAAAGTCGATGTAGAGCGTATTGAGAGCTACATTTTGCTGAAGAAACCAGAGCCCTAGCTATCACCGTTCAAAAGATACAGCCTCTCAAAGAAGACCCAATATATGTCAACCATCTGCGGTCGATATTTAGCGAGATATTGGCAATTTTGTGTTTTCAAATGAAAATTTTCGGAAATGGGTTTTGAAAAAGTCGATGTAGAGCGTATTGAGAGCTACATTTTCCTCAAGAAACCAGAGCCCTAGCTATCACCGTTCAAAAGATACAGCCTCTCAAAGAAGACCCAATATATGTCAACTTTGACCCATCTGTCGATGTAGATCGTATTGAGAGCTACATTTTGCTGAAGAAACCAGAGCCCTAGCTATCACCGTTCAAAAGATACAGCCTCTCAAAGAAGACCCAATATATGTCAACTTTGACCCATCTGCGGTCAATTTTCAAATGAAAATTTTCGGAAATGGGTTTTGAAAAAGTCGATGTAGAGCGTATTGAGAGCTACATTTTGCTGAAGAAACCAGAGCCCTAGCTATCACCGTTCAAAAGATACAGCCTCTCAAAGAAGACGCAATATATGTCAACTTTGCCCCATCTGCGGTCGATATTTAGCTAGATATTGGCAATTTTGTGTTTTCAAATGAAAATTTTCGGAAATGGGTTTTGAAAAAGTCGATGTAGATCGTATTGAGAGCTACATTTTGCTGAAGAAACCAGAGCCCTAGCTATCACCGTTCAAAAGATACAGCCTCTCAAAGGAGACCCAATATATGCCAACTTTGACCCATCTGCGGTCGATATTGGCAATTTTGTGTTTTCAAATGAAAATTTTCGGAAATGGGTTTTGAAAAAGTCGATGTAGAGCGTATTGAGAGCTACATTTTGCTGAAGAAACCAGAGCCCTAGCTATCACCGTTCAAAAGATACAGCCTCTCAAAGAAGACCCAATATATGTCAACTTTGACCCATCTGCGGTCGATATTTAGCGAGATATTGGCAATTTTGTGTTTTCAAATGAAAATTTTCGGAAATGGGTTTTGAAAAAGTCGATGTAGATCGTATTGAGAGCTACATTTTGCTGAAGAAACCAGAGCCCTAGCTATCACCGTTCAAAAGATACAGCCTCTCAAAGAAGACCCAATATATGTCAACTTTGACCCATCTGCGGTCGATATTTAGCGAGATATTGGCAATTTTGTGTTTTCAAATGAAAATTTTCGGAAATGGGTTTTGAAAAAGTCGATGTAGAGCGTATTGAGAGCTACATTTTGCTGAAGAAACCAGAGCCCTAGCTATCACCGTTCAAAAGATACAGCCTCTCAAAGAAGACCCAATATATGTCAACTTTGACCCATCTGCGGTCGATATTTAGCGAGATATTGGCAATTTTGTGTTTTCAAATGAAAATTTTCGGAAATGGGTTTTGAAAAAGTCGATGTAGATCGTATTGAGAGCTACATTTTGCTGAAGAAACCAGAGCCCTAGCTATCACCGTTCAAAAGATACAGCCTCTCAAAGAAGACCCAATATATGTCAACTTTGACCCATCTGCGGTCGATATTTAGCGAGATATTGGCAATTTTGTGTTTTCAAATGAAAATTTTCGGAAATGGGTTTTGAAAAGTCGATGTAGAGCGTATTGAGAGCTACATTTTGCTGAAGAAACCAGAGCCCTAGCTATCACCGTTCAAAAGATACAGCCTCTCAAAGAAGACGCAATATATGTCAACTTTGCCCCATCTGCGGTCGATATTTAGCGAGATATTGGCAATTTTGTGTTTTCAAATGAAAATTTTCGGAAATGGGTTTTGAAAAAGTCGATGTAGATCGTATTGAGAGCTACATTTTGCTGAAGAAACCAGAGCCCTAGCTATCACCGTTCAAAAGATACAGCCTCTCAAAGGAGACCCAATATATGCCAACTTTGACCCATCTGCGGTCGATATTGGCAATTTTGTGTTTTCAAATGAAAATTTTCGGAAATGGGTTTTGAAAAAGTCGATGTAGAGCGTATTGAGAGCTACATTTTGCTGAAGAAACCAGAGCCCTAGCTATCACCGTTCAAAAGATACAGCCTCTCAAAGAAGACCCAATATATGTCAACTTTGACCCATCTGCGGTCGATATTTAGCGAGATATTGGCAATTTTGTGTTTTCAAATGAAAATTTTCGGAAATGGGTTTTGAAAAAGTCGATGTAGAGCGTATTGAGAGCTGTATCTTAGATCGTATTGAGAGCTACATTTTGCTGAAGAAACCAGAGCCCTAGCTATCACCGTTCAAAAGATACAGCCTCTCAAAGAAGACCCAATATATGTCAACTTTGACCCATGTGCGGTCGATATTTAGCGAGATATTGGCAATTTTGTGTTTTCAAATGAAAATTTTCGGAAATGGGTTTTGAAAAAGTCGATGTAGATCGTATTGAGAGCTACATTTTGCTGAAGAAACCAGAGCCCTAGCTATCACCGTTCAAAAGATACAGCCTCTCAAAGAAGACCCAATATATGTCAACTTTGACCCATGTGCGGTCGATATTTAGCGAGATATTGGCAATTTTGTGTTTCAAATGAAAATTTTCGGAAATGGGTTTTGAAAAAGTCGATGTAGATCGTATTGAGAGCTACATTTTGCTGAAGAAACCAGAGCCCTAGCTATCACCGTTCAAAAGATACAGCCTCTCAAAGGAGACCCAATATATGCCAACTTTGACCCATCTGCGGTCGATATTGGCAATTTTGTGTTTTCAAATGAAAATTTTCGGAAATGGGTTTTGAAAAAGTCGATGTAGAGCGTATTGAGAGCTACATTTTGCTGAAGAAACCAGAGCCCTAGCTATCACCGTTCAAAAGATACAGCCTCTCAAAGAAGACCCAATATATGTCAACTTTGACCCATCTGCGGTCGATATTTAGCGAGATATTGGCAATTTTGTGTTTTCAAATGAAAATTTTCGGAAATGGGTTTTGAAAAAGTCGATGTAGAGCGTATTGAGAGCTGTATCTTAGATCGTATTGAGAGCTACATTTTGCTGAAGAAACCAGAGCCCTAGCTATCACCGTTCAAAAGATACAGCCTCTCAAAGAAGACCCAATATATGTCAACTTTGACCCATCTGCGGTCGATATTTAGCGAGATATTGGCAATTTTGTGTTTTCAAATGAAAATTTTCGGAAATGGGTTTTGAAAAAGTCGATGTAGATCGTATTGAGAGCTACATTTTGCTGAAGAAACCAGAGCCCTAGCTATCACCGTTCAAAAGATACAGCCTCTCAAAGAAGACCCAATATATGTCAACTTTGACCCATCTGCGGTCGATATTTAGCGAGATATTGGCAATTTTGTGTTTTCAAATGAAAATTTTCGGAAATGGGTTTTGAAAAAGTCGATGTAGAGCGTATTGAGAGCTACATTTTGCTGAAGAAACCAGAGCCCTAGCTATCACCGTTCAAAAGATACAGCCTCTCAAAGAAGACCCAATATATGTCAACTTTGACCCATCTGCGGTCGATATTTAGCGAGATATTGGCAATTTTGTGTCTTCAAATGAAAATTTTCGGAAATGGGTTTTGAAAAAGTCGATGTAGAGCGTATTGAGAGCTACATTTTGCTGAAGAAACCAGAGCCCTAGCTATCACCGTTCAAAAGATACAGCCTCTCAAAGAAGACCCAATATATGTCAACTTTGACCCATCTGCGGTCGATATTTAGCGAGATATTGGCAATTTTGTGTTTTCAAATGAAAATTTTCGGAAATGGGTTTTGAAAAAGTCGATGTAGAGCGTATTGAGAGCTACATTTTGCTGAAGAAACCAGAGCCCTAGCTATCACCGTTCAAAAGATACAGCCTCTCAAAGAAGACCCAATATATGTCAACTTTGACCCATCTGCGGTCGATATTTAGCGAGATATTGGCAATTTTGTGTTTTCAAATGAAAATTTTCGGAAATGGGTTTTGAAAAAGTCGATGTAGAGCGTATTGAGAGCTACATTTTGCTGAAGAAACCAGAGCCCTAGCTATCACCGTTCAAAAGATACAGCCTCTCAAAGAAGACCCAATATATGTCAACTTTGACCCATCTGCGGTCGATATTTAGCGAGATATTGGCAATTTTGTGTTTTCAAATGAAAATTTTCGGAAATGGGTTTTGAAAAAGTCGATGTAGATCGTATTGAGAGCTACATTTTGCTGAAGAAACCAGAGCCCTAGCTATCACCGTTCAAAAGATACAGCCTCTCAAAGAAGACCCAATATATGTCAACCATCTGCGGTCGATATTTAGCGTGATATTGGCAATTTTGTGTTTTCAAATGAAAATTTTCGGAAATGGGTTTTGAAAAAGTCGATGTAGAGCGTATTGAGAGCTACATTTTGCTGAAGAAACCAGAGCCCTAGCTATCACCGTTCAAAAGATACAGCCTCTCAAAGAAGACCCAATATATGTCAACTTTGACCCATCTGCGGTCGATATTTAGCGAGATATTGGCAATTTTGTGTTTTCAAATGAAAATTTTCGGAAATGGGTTTTGAAAAAGTCGATGTAGAGCGTATTGAGAGCTACATTTTGCTGAAGAAACCAGAGCCCTAGCTATCACCGTTCAAAAGATACAGCCTCTCAAAGAAGACCCAATATATGTCAACTTTGACCCATCTGCGGTCGATATTTAGCGAGATATTGGCAATTTTGTGTTTTCAAATGAAAATTTTCGGAAATGGGTTTTGAAAAAGTCGATGTAGATCGTATTGAGAGCTACATTTTGCTGAAGAAACCAGAGCCCTAGCTATCACCGTTCAAAAGATACAGCCTCTCAAAGAAGACCCAATATATGTCAACTTTGACCCATCTGCGGTCGATATTTAGCGAGATATTGGCAATTTTGTGTCTTCAAATGAAAATTTTCGGAAATGGGTTTTGAAAAAGTCGATGTAGAGCGTATTGAGAGCTACATTTTGCTGAAGAAACCAGAGCCCTAGCTATCACCATTCAAAAGATACAGCCTCTCAAAGAAGACCCAATATATGTCAACTTTGACCCATCTGCGGTCGATATTTAGCGAGATATTGGCAATTTTGTGTTTTCAAATGAAATTTTCGGAAATGGGTTTTGAAAAAGTCGATGTAGAGCGTATTGAGAGCTACATTTTGCTGAAGAAACCAGAGCCCTAGCTATCACCGTTCAAAAGATACAGCCTCTCAAAGAAGACCCAATATATGTCAACCATCTGCGGTCGATATTTAGCGAGATATTGGCAATTTTGTGTTTTCAAATGAAAATTTTCGGAAATGGGTTTTGAAAAAGTCGATGTAGAGCGTATTGAGAGCTACATTTTGCTGAAGAAACCAGAGCCCTAGCTATCACCGTTCAAAAGATACAGCCTCTCAAAGAAGACCCAATATATGTCAACCATCTGCGGTCGATATTTAGCGTGATATTGGCAATTTTGTGTTTTCAAATGAAAATTTTCGGAAATGGGTTTTGAAAAAGTCGATGTAGAGCGTATTGAGAGCTACATTTTGCTGAAGAAACCAGAGCCCTAGCTATCACCGTTCAAAAGATACAGCCTCTCAAAGAAGACCCAATATATGTCAACCATCTGCGGTCGATATTTAGCGTGATATTGGCAATTTTGTGTTTTCAAATGAAAATTTTCGGAAATGGGTTTTGAAAAAGTCGATGTAGAGCGTATTGAGAGCTACATTTTGCTGAAGAAACCAGAGCCCTAGCTATCACCGTTCAAAAGATACAGCCTCTCAAAGAAGACCCAATATATGTCAACTTTGACCCATCTGCGGTCGATATTTAGCGAGATATTGGCAATTTTGTGTCTTCAAATGAAAATTTTCGGAAATGGGTTTTGAAAAAGTCGATGTAGAGCGTATTGAGAGCTACATTTTGCTGAAGAAACCAGAGCCCTAGCTATCACCGTTCAAAAGATACAGCCTCTCAAAGAAGACCCAATATATGTCAACTTTGACCCATCTGCGGTCGATATTTAGCGAGATATTGGCAATTTTGTGTTTTCAAATGAAAATTTTCGGAAATGGGTTTTGAAAAAGTCGATGTAGAGCGTATTGAGAGCTACATTTTGCTGAAGAAACCAGAGCCCTAGCTATCACCGTTCAAAAGATACAGCCTCTCAAAGAAGACCCAATATATGTCAACTTTGACCCATCTGCGGTCGATATTTAGCGAGATATTGGCAATTTTGTGTTTTCAAATGAAAATTTTCGGAAATGGGTTTGAAAAAGTCGATGTAGAGCGTATTGAGAGCTACATTTTGCTGAAGAAACCAGAGCCCTAGCTATCACCGTTCAAAAGATACAGCCTCTCAAAGAAGACCCAATATATGTCAACTTTGACCCATCTGCGGTCGATATTTAGCGAGATATTGGCAATTTTGTGTTTTCAAATGAAAATTTTCGGAAATGGGTTTTGAAAAAGTCGATGTAGATCGTATTGAGAGCTACATTTTGCTGAAGAAACCAGAGCCCTAGCTATCACCGTTCAAAAGATACAGCCTCTCAAAGAAGACCCAATATATGTCAACTTTGACCCATCTGCGGTCGATATTTAGCGAGATATTGGCAATTTTGTGTCTTCAAATGAAAATTTTCGGAAATGGGTTTTGAAAAAGTCGATGTAGAGCGTATTGAGAGCTACATTTTGCTGAAGAAACCAGAGCCCTAGCTATCACCGTTCAAAAGATACAGCCTCTCAAAGAAGACCCAATATATGTCAACTTTGACCCATCTGCGGTCGATATTTAGCGAGATATTGGCAATTTTGTGTTTTCAAATGAAAATTTTCGGAAATGGGTTTTGAAAAAGTCGATGTAGAGCGTATTGAGAGCTACATTTTGCTGAAGAAACCAGAGCCCTAGCTATCACCGTTCAAAAGATACAGCCTCTCAAAGAAGACCCAATATATGTCAACTTTGACCCATCTGCGGTCGATATTTAGCGAGATATTGGCAATTTTGTGTCTTCAAATGAAAATTTTCGGAAATGGGTTTTGAAAAAGTCGATGTAGAGCGTATTGAGAGCTACATTTTGCTGAAGAAACCAGAGCCCTAGCTATCACCGTTCAAAAGATACAGCCTCTCAAAGAAGACCCAATATATGTCAACTTTGACCCATCTGCGGTCGATATTTAGCGAGATATTGGCAATTTTGTGTTTTCAAATGAAAATTTTCGGAAATGGGTTTTGAAAAAGTCGATGTAGAGCGTATTGAGAGCTACATTTTGCTGAAGAAACCAGAGCCCTAGCTATCACCGTTCAAAAGATACAGCCTCTCAAAGAAGACCCAATATATGTCAACTTTGACCCATCTGCGGTCGATATTTAGCGAGATATTGGCAATTTTGTGTCTTCAAATGAAAATTTTCGGAAATGGGTTTTGAAAAAGTCGATGTAGAGCGTATTGAGAGCTACATTTTGCTGAAGAAACCAGAGCCCTAGCTATCACCGTTCAAAAGATACAGCCTCTCAAAGAAGACCCAATATATGTCAACCATCTGCGGTCGATATTTAGCGTGATATTGGCAATTTTGTGTTTTCAAATGAAAATTTTCGGAAATGGGTTTTGAAAAAGTCGATGTAGAGCGTATTGAGAGCTACATTTTGCTGAAGAAACCAGAGCCCTAGCTATCACCGTTCAAAAGATACAGCCTCTCAAAGAAGACCCAATATATGTCAACTTTGACCCATCTGCGGTCGATATTTAGCGAGATATTGGCAATTTTGTGTCTTCAAATGAAAATTTTCGGAAATGGGTTTTGAAAAAGTCGATGTAGAGCGTATTGAGAGCTACATTTTGCTGAAGAAACCAGAGCCCTAGCTATCACCGTTCAAAAGATACAGCCTCTCAAAGAAGACCCAATATATGTCAACTTTGACCCATCTGCGGTCGATATTTAGCGAGATATTGGCAATTTTGTGTTTTCAAATGAAAATTTTCGGAAATGGGTTTTGAAAAAGTCGATGTAGAGCGTATTGAGAGCTACATTTTGCTGAAGAAACCAGAGCCCTAGCTATCACCGTTCAAAAGATACAGCCTCTCAAAGAAGACCCAATATATGTCAACTTTGACCATCTGCGGTCGATATTTAGCGAGATATTGGCAATTTTGTGTTTTCAAATGAAAATTTTCGGAAATGGGTTTTGAAAAAGTCGATGTAGATCGTATTGAGAGCTACATTTTGCTGAAGAAACCAGAGCCCTAGCTATCACCGTTCAAAAGATACAGCCTCTCAAAGAAGACCCAATATATGTCAACTTTGACCCATCTGCGGTCGATATTTAGCGAGATATTGGCAATTTTGTGTCTTCAAATGAAAATTTTCGGAAATGGGTTTTGAAAAAGTCGATGTAGAGCGTATTGAGAGCTACATTTTGCTGAAGAAACCAGAGCCCTAGCTATCACCATTCAAAAGATACAGCCTCTCAAAGAAGACCCAATATATGTCAACTTTGACCCATCTGCGGTCGATATTTAGCGAGATATTGGCAATTTTGTGTTTTCAAATGAAAATTTTCGGAAATGGGTTTTGAAAAAGTCGATGTAGAGCGTATTGAGAGCTACATTTTGCTGAAGAAACCAGAGCCCTAGCTATCACCGTTCAAAAGATACAGCCTCTCAAAGAAGACCCAATATATGTCAACCATCTGCGGTCGATATTTAGCGAGATATTGGCAATTTTGTGTTTTCAAATGAAAATTTTCGGAAATGGGTTTTGAAAAAGTCGATGTAGAGCGTATTGAGAGCTACATTTTGCTGAAGAAACCAGAGCCCTAGCTATCACCGTTCAAAAGATACAGCCTCTCAAAGAAGACCCAATATATGTCAACCATCTGCGGTCGATATTTAGCGTGATATTGGCAATTTTGTGTTTTCAAATGAAAATTTTCGGAAATGGGTTTTGAAAAAGTCGATGTAGAGCGTATTGAGAGCTACATTTT